>BEHA01000962.1:1245482-1258352 GCA_002897215.1 Eschscholzia californica subsp. californica | reverse complement strand
AAAAACCCTAGAGGGGTACTAGTGGGCGGGCTCGGGTGAAGGAAAAGCTTACCCACCCGAGCTACCGCCCTCAGACTATCTTTCACCCCCAATAACTAATAATAGTGGGCGGGCTCGGGTGAAGAAAAAGCTTATCCACCCGAGCTCCCGCCCTTACACTATCTTTCGGCCAGATCTTCATTTTAATAATACATTCCACCTTTATGTTAAAAATAAAAATTACAAAAAAGAAGAGAAGGAAACCCTAAATTTATTAATAAGAAAATAGGAAAACTGAATATAGGGAATAACTAAGTTAATCAACTTAATAATTGAATCAAAAACAATTTAAAGGCAGTATCTCACAAAGAAATGTAAAATTTTGATGATTTTAAAATTTACAAAAAGAAAACATGAAAGTGTGAAAGAATTGAATCAAAAACAATTTTAAGGCAGTATCTCACAAAGAAAGGTAAAATTTTTGATGATCTTAAAATTTACAAAAAGAAAACATGAAAGTGTGAAAGAATCGATCTAGTGAGAGAGGCATAGATAGATCCTCTAAAACTTAAACACTAAAAAAAAGAGAAGATGGATTGAACAGATCTAGTAAAAGGGAGAAGGAGGCAGAGATAGATATCTATAGATTTTCCTCTAAAAACTCAAACACTAGAAAAAGAGAAGATGAAAGTGGTACAGTGGTACAGAACAGATCTAGGAAGAGGGAGTAGGAGGCTGAGATAGATAGATTTTCATCTGACAAAATAGTACAACTACTTGTATCTCCTTTTATAGTTAGCTTGGAAATAAATCCTATGGCTCTAGATCTAGCCCTAATATCTAACGGCTATACAAACACAACATACAAACCCTAGATTGCTACCCGGACCCGTCCGGAATGAACTCGTCCAAAACCCCCCAATCGATATACGTAGTGTAACCCATTACATGACATTTAAGTTTCTTTCAAACCTAGGGTCCGTTTGGATGTGAAAGTCATCTCTTTTTTTTTTCCCCTCTTGGAAAATAAAACCAAAATTTATTTTTCAGCTTTTTTTTTTTTTGTGTGTTTGACACGCAATCATAAGATTTGAGGACCAATATCTAACATTAATTTTATTGGCACTTTTTTTCAACGTGAAGGGGGCGATGCAAAAAATTTCTTACCAAAAGTCATCTTTTTGTATTTGACATGCAATGACAAAATTTGATGGTCAATATCTAACATTAATTTTATTTGCACTTTTTTTCAACGTGGAGGGGTGCGACACCAAAATTTTCTTACCCAAAGTCATCTTTTTGTATTTGACATGCAATGACAATAATTTTTCAGGGACAATATCTAACATTAATATTATTGGTACTTTTTTTCGACATGAAGGGGGGGAGGGGGGCAACAAGTGCAACAACGATGGACGTGTTTATAAGTTCTAAAAATCTCTCTCTTATCTCCATCTTTTTTTTTATGATCTCTCGTCTATCTCCATCTTTCTCATTTAGTTCTCTCGTCTATCTCCCCAAATCAACCAACAAGCAACCATTAATTTGATATTCAAGCAAAAACCTTTACTTGGTTCTCATCCCATTTGACTAAGTATGTTTGATACGTGGGAAAACCATTAATTTGATATTCAAGCAAAACCTTTACTTGGTTTCTCAATATCAAGTTTATCCAATCTGATTGGGGTGGGGAATTAAGAAATGTTTCCAAGTATCTGGAAGCTAATTGTATTGGTCATAGAATTACTTGTCCACATGAACATGCTCAAAATGGTATGATTGAAAGAAACCATAGACACAATGTTGACACTGGCCTAGCTCTTCTGGCTCATGCTAATTTGTTGTTAACATTCTGGGATTTTGTTTTTGATACTGCTGTCTATTTGATTAATAGACTACCTACTCTTGTTCTTCATGAGTTTCTCTTCTAGAAGCTATTTTCCATGTTAAGCCCAACTACGAGTTTTTAAAGTCTTTGTCTGTTGTTGTTATCCTTGTCTCTGACCATTTAACCAACACAAGTTTCAATATAGATCATCTATTCACATATTTATGGGTTATAGTTCAAAGCATAAAGGTTACAAGTGCTTTAATCCTCTTACCAACAAAATTGTGATCTCTACTAATGTGATCTTTGATGAATGTTCATTTCCCTTTTCCTCTGTCACTTCTTCTTCTTCAGAGGTTCCTTTTCCCCTTCTTCATTCCCTCTTGTTCCTCCACCATCAGCCTTCTATTGCTCATCTCCAAGTCGGGTCTCTCATTGCCGGGCGTTCCGCCCGATATAGAGTTCTGCCGATCTCTTCGGTGTACATCATAAGGACAACTGAGGAAGTTCACAACCTACAATTTCTCCAAATGAGATGAATAAAGAATGCCCTTATTCAACTTAAGGGGTTGTAAGTGGACATGGACCAACACAATAGTATTTAAGAGATTCAACATATATAAAGATGATCATAAGATCTACTAAGAACTGTCTTTGCATAAAGCAACCAAATTCATATGGGAGCACGTTTACAAATCTTTACCACATTGCACATTTCTTTCTTAATTCTTTCTAACCTCCATGTCACATATTTTACAATGAAGAATGCAAGATAGCTCTATTTACAGATAAACTCCTAACACTAGCAGTATCGATAAACTTTTGTCTCTGAGATGATTAGTGTTGAAGAGCCAGAATTCGGGATTATAATTTTATACTCTTCTAACTTAAAAATGCGTCCAATTTATCCTAAATAAACAATCTAGATACTGAGATAACCAAAGCGCTGAATACATTAACACTCATTAATCATTATCTTGAAGCTAATTGTATTGGTCATAGAATTACTTGTCCACATGAACATGCTCAAAATGGTATGATTGAACGAAAACATAGACACATTGTTGACACTGGCCTAGCTCTTCTGGCTCATGCTAATTTGTTGTTAACATTCTGGGATTTTGCTTTTGATACTGCGGTCTATTTGATTAATAGACTACCTACTGCTGTTCTTCATGAGTTTCTCTTCTAGAAGCTATTTTCCATGTTAAGCCCAACTATGAGTTTTCAAAGTCTTTGGCTGTTGTTGTTATCCTTGTCTCGGACCATTTAACCAACACAAGTTTCAATATAGATCATCTATTCACATATTTATGGGTTATAGTTCAAAGCATAAAGGTTACAAGTGTTTTAGTCCTCTTACCAACAAAATTATGATCTCTACTAATGTGATCTTTGATGAATGTTCATTTCCCTTTTCCTCTGTCACTTCTTCTTCTTCAGAGGTTCCTTCTCCTTCTTCATTCCCTCTTGTTCCTCCACCATCATCTCTTCCTCCACCATCATCTCTTCCTTCACCATCTTCTCTTCCTCCACCTTCATCTTTTCCTTCCTCATCCTTTCTTCCTCCACCTATATCTCTTCCTCCATCATCTTTTCTTTCTCCTCTCTTCCTCCACCTATATCTCTTCCTCCATCATCTTTTCTTTCTCCTCCACCACCTCTTCCTCCATCTTCTTCTCTTCATCCAATGGTTACTAGAACAAAGGATGGTACTACAAAACCAAAAGTCTATTCTACATCAGTTTCAGCCTTATGTTTTTTTTATTCCACTTCCACCACTTTTGCTCAGCCCCCAAAGGATCCTAATGAAAGATATATCCGTTCGGTCTAAAGGAGATGTCTTTCTGAAGGAGTGTCTTTCGACCAAGGTAACAATGCGATCAATTTGTCAACTAGGATAACAATGAACTAATCATGAAGATCATCTAGTCCGGTTCAATTAGGGGTCGTTTTCAGAGAGAGGATCGGGCATTGGAGTGGTGATTAGAAATATAGACGGGGTAAAGGTCTTTACTTCTGCTTAAAGAATTGAGAGTCAGTCGACCATTGAAAGCGAAGCTAAAGCCTTACTAGAGGCACTGGAGGTGGGAAGGCAGAGAGAGGATGAACAATTTATAGTTGAAGGAGATAATAAAGTTTTGATCGAAGCAGTCACGAACGGTCAAGATGATTCCCCGTGGAGATTAAAGCCTTATATCAACAATGCGAGGGTTTCTGGATCTTGGGGTTTCCCCAGATCCAGACGGTTTCTGGCGAAGGGTTTCTCTTCGCTGGAAACCTAACATTTTTAGAGAGAGAAGAGGAAGGAGAAAGAGAGAAAGAGACATGGAAAAGAGAGAATTGAGGTGGTGGAGATAATTGGAGAAGAAGAAGTTCCAAAAAAAAAATGGTGGTCGCTGGAAATGATGCCGCCAGTGACATTTTCCGACGACATTTTCCGGCGATCTTATGTGGACAAATGTGATGTGGAAATTGCTTGGTGAGGTGGACAAAGAGAAAGAAAACACATTTAATTTACGAAATTGCCATAAGGATAGAATGGAGAAGCTTACAAATATATGTTAAGGCCAAACAGGAATTTGAGGCCAAAACAAACTGTCGGACACTTATAGGGGCCAAAACGGCGAGTTGGTCACAAATCGAGGGCCAAAACAGAATTAACCCTTTTCTTTTTTGTTGAAAGATGAATATTCACTCCACCTAACAAAACTTGTAGTTCAACAAACATGAAATGGAAGTTGAAGTTAAAATTTATTCAAGACTATATGAATTCAGAGTCCTGTTACAATAAGTCAGGCAAAAGTTCGCGTTAATCGCGGTCTAATGTCATTTCAAAATCCCTACACTTTTGGTAATGACATCTAGTATTTTGTTTTGGCCGCGGCTTTGGGGAATAAAGAAAATTCTACGGGGAATAAAGATTTTTCTTAAAACTAGTCAAATAAGATTGACTTTTTATGTTTCTTTTTTTATTGCTGAGGGACTTCTAATTTTAGAAGATGCTATAAAAAAGGCTCATCCATCTCATCACCTCTCTCTGCCACCTAACCTTCTCGCCACCTCATCATCATCTTCTCCGGCGAAGGTCACCGGCCGGCAAATTTTCCGGCCGGCGACCTTTGTCGGAGAAGATGATGATGAGCTGGCGAGAAGGTTAGGTGGCAGAGAGAGGTTCCGGCCGGCGACCTTCGCCGGAGAAGATGATGATGAGCTGGCGAGAAGGTTAGGTGGCAGAGAGAGGTGATGAGATGGAGGAGAACTTTCAAAAAAATATATTTTGTATTCCCTATAAAAATTTATTCCCCGGAAAACTTAAAAAAAAATCTGGATTCCCTCGAGAATTTATTTCCCGGAGAATTTTTTTTATTCCCCAAAGCCGCGGCCTTTGTTTTCTCCACCAAACAATAATCAATACTTTATTTTATTCCCTCTCAGGCTCTCTCTAATGTTTAAGTTGTGAAATGACTACATTAATGGATCATGAAAAATGGTAGGGTCATTAGTTGTCTTCAGTCCCAACTCTATGTCCAATTTGATTCATAATACCATCTTCGTTATTTTATGCACATTTCAATAAAGTTTTCACTAAGAAAAAGAAAACTTGTCTCTAAATCTAAATTAACTGAGTAGAAGATAAGAAAATACTATAGCAACTTGGTAATCTTCTCAGCAAGTCTAACAATTTGAGTGATTGTTATCTTTTTTAGATCTCTAAAGACATTGATTCAGCATATATACACGATTATACCAATAAAGATAGGAAAATTAAACCAATAGGTCCAATATAGCAACTTGGTAATCTTTATCTTTTGCGGGTTTAATTTAAAGCATCGTATATATGTTGTACTACACTACGGTCTCTACCGGTTCAATTCTGCTTTTTATTTTATTTTATGCTGGTCTGGGAACCATACGATTATACTACACAAAGGAGAAAAAAGATAAATGAATAGATAGAAAAGTTAGGGTTGGCTCTCAAAACAATAGAAGGGACATGTAACTATGGTTAAACAACAAATAACAAGAGAGATGATATCTGTCAATGGTTGGTAGCCCAAGTGGTTCCAAGGTGTCGACATAAACTCCAGAAAGCCTGTAGGTCCCAGGTTTGAATCCCAAAGAAGGTAGAATCTTTGGTTATTTGAATTGGGATTAATGGCATTGTCTAGTTGGGCTATAGGCCCGGTTCTGTTAGAGTTTGAGTGGGCGGTTATCGAGCTTATCACATCTTTGATGTATCAATGCCAAATGTAACGACATACGTAGATCGTAGTCGACTTCCAACAAAAAAAACAGAGATGATATCTTATTTTGGAATTCAGGTGAAGAGAATAATCTGGCAGGCACTAATGAATCTTCAATCTTCATAGAAGTGAAAGAAAAAAAAACAGAGATGATATCTTATTCTGGAATTCAGGTGAAGAGAATAATCTAGCAGGCAACAATGAATCTTCAATCTTCATAGAAGTGAAAGATTAATATATAGTAGATAGTTAGATAAAACAGAAAAGACATACCAAATCTTCTTTTTTTTTGTTGAAGGGACATCCCAAATCTCTTAATAGAATCAACATCTATTTGTGTGGGGATAAAGAGATTGACAATTTCTTCTAGATATATGGTCCAGATTTATCTTCTTTTCCATTAAAAAATAAGCTTTTTTGAAAATTAATAATGATATTTCATGTTTGCTACTACTCTAACTAATGGAGTATTAAAAAGTATTGCAATATCATTTAGAGAATCCCTATTTTGGCCTCATCCATCTTTGTCAGTATAAACACCATCTTACAATTACACTCAGTTTACACTGTATTTTTATCTGAAGATTAGTATGAATGATCACTTGTCATTTTATAAAGAATTTTTGGGTTTATAGTCCAAAAAACGGGTCCTAATAGTAGATATAATCCTCTCTAATCCTATAAAGGGTTTTAAAACCAAAAAAATAATATAAATGGATATCTAGTCCATTTGGTCTCATCTAGAGAGAAAACACAAATCTCTAGAATAAATATTATTTCATAATCCCTAATCTAACCTTTCCATATTTTATAACTGATTTATCTTCGAAATATATGCATATCTTTTTCCATATTTATCTACCATATTTCTCTCCAATCATGTTTCTATTCAAAGTAAGGATATCTTCATTATTTTCAGTAACGGAAACTCTTTATTTGATCTCTCTAAAACCGATTTAGTTGACAAACCTCCATTAAACTCAGAAAATCTTCTTCTCCTACATTATATTGCTGTCCAAATTCATCATTTATCAGGTTTAATACTTTCGAAATCTTTATAAACACCATTGTTAATATCTAATATTTCTTCTTATAACTAAAACCCTAATTATTTCGCTTTATTATAAAGCGTAACAGATTTATGATACATATCTATAAGATCTGTTTACTAATTCATTAACTTCGAATGTATGATGTTTATTTTCTCTCTCTAAAATTTTCATAACTACTTAAGATCTTTATGTTTATTCCTTATTCAATGATTCCTTCAAAGTTAGTATGTTATGCTTGCATCCAGTGATAATATCATATTTCTTTAGATCTATGTTTAATCTTCTGTTGTTTCTGATATTTCGTGAGATCAGATTATCAATCATCAATCGAATGTTTGATGTTTATTTTCTTTCTCTCTCTTAAAATTTTATTTATGTTTTTTATCTTGATGTGTAATCCTTCAACTCGAGTTTAACATTATTGCAATCAACCATCATAGCAGATATCTTTAGATTTGTAGTTTAAGCTTAATGATATTCTCATTTTTTTTCTTCAGATCTGGTTTTCAATCTGTACGGATTTATGAAACATTTGTTCTTTCGTACGGTTACTCATAACAGAATTTACAGTACATGTATTGTATCGTAAATTACCACAATTCATAGTAAATTATGGGTAATTTATAGAACATTACCCGTACTTTAACACCAAAACAGTACTCATTTCATTAGTAGAAATACTTCGCTTTACTATCAAATCTCGTGTACTTTGCAATAATTTATATAATTTACGTATATCTTCATGTTCTTACCATTATGTATATAATTTATGTATAAGTGCACATAAATTATGTATTATTTATTTACCATTACGTATACTTTTCACCCACAACAGTAGCCATGATAAGTTTACCAAACTACTCAAAACCTTCAAATGTTGTCAAAATTTGACAAACATTGTATATAATTTACGAAACTGTACATGTAGTTTATAATACAATATATAATTTTTTTTCTTTAATGTATGTGTATTTATGTGTGTAGATTTGATATACCAGATGAAATTTCAAAGAGAATCATCAAATCAAAGTGAGTCAACGAAACTAATGGAGAGTACATGGATGGGCACCATTTTTGAACCAAAAAAGATTTTGTACTTTTTTTTGTAACAGAATGTAAAGGATGAATGTAAAAGAAATTATGTGTAATTTATTGAACAAGACCCACATACATTTGATAAATTATGTTGTATACTTGACAAATGACGGTTTCTCGTCATAAATAATACATAATTTACGTATTTGTTTCATAATTTGAATTCTATGTGTATTTATGTATGAGTAAAAACGAAAACATATGTTGCTTTAATGTTCCCAGAAAAATATACTATTTCCAAAACTGAAAGTTAAGTGAGAGAAAGTGATATATATGTTTTGTATATTAACCCCCAAATCACGCTAAATTGATCCTAGAAAATATACTATTTCCAAATCTGAAAGTTAAGTGAGAGAAAATTGATTTGAATCGAAAAAAATTTACATAGTAAGAGAGAAAAAATTGATTTGGTTTCCAAATCTGTAAAGAGAGAGAAAATTGATTTGGTTACGATTTGTTGTGAATTGATTTGGAAATAGATTTGCTTTCCAAAACGGTTAGAAGATAGAGATAAATAAATTTCGGATTTATACGTTAATTGCTTTAAATCCCCTAAATCACGCCCACATTAGAAACATTCCAAATTCACCATGGAAAATAAAAAATCCCGTGATTTTTGTAGGAGGGACATGGACGGTAGTTCTCTCATAAAGAATGGGTTATTATGTCCATAATGTAAAAGGACTAAATATCCATGTTTTGGGAAGATTGGATCATAAACTTTTTTTGAATATTATTTTGGTCTATATACCCACGGACCCTTTTATAAAATTAAGAAGAGCAAAAACTTTATTGATTTTACGGATTTTTATGATTTTCTATCTATGTATTACAAAAATGCAGATACTGATGGGGAAACGGGCTAAGCATATTATTATGTGGTCATCTACTTCATCTTTTAGATCACCTATAGTGATTACATTATACACCTTTTAGATCAACTATAGTTACACTGTATACAAGAAACTAACCTAGAGCGCTATTTTATGGTCCTAACACAATTCATAAGCTAGTACATTTAAGATGTAATAAATAACTTCACATTATACCCATTGAAGTGAGTGAGTTATGAATATCAGTATTCGACACTGGAAAAAAACATATTATATACAACTATCCATGTTACATCTCGATTGTCTATAACAATATAACATGCCTCGAAGTGAGATGACAAAACATATCACTAGATAGGACTTCACAAGAAACAATAGCACATAAGTAAAGCTTACTGGTTTTTGCAGACGGCCTCTTATGTAAAATCTCTCCCAACTCAATACATCTTGAACCAAGTCATGAATTCGAACAACACCATACTTGACCATCTGTAACATGTTTGCAACAAAGATGATTACGAGCTTACTCGTCACTTTATTTAAATTCATTATATGCTAAAAAGTAAAATATTCACCATGAAATAAAAAATTTAATTCTGAATGAACGTGGAAGGTCATTACCCTGCCTTCCAACTAACAAATGGGTTAAAGTGTACTCCTACACCAATTTCATCGGCAACTTGAGTAATCTAACAAAGTGAACAAAAATACCAATCGTGTTTTAAATGGGAAAAATGCAAAATCCAAAACATTATGACAGTGAAGAAATACATGGCACCAGTTTCGCCCCACCAAGGTGCACCACCCATGAAGCATAGTGATTCTTGTTCATTTTCAGATTCTGAAAATATGATTAGAATTCATCACTTTGGTGTTTGTTACAAGTGAAAAAGAATATAGTACTGTAATTCAAACTTACCTCTGAATGCCATTGCAAGGAATCCGATACTCCAATAATGTAATCTACCATTCTACTCCAAGAAAGCAAATCTTCAGATAAATGAAACACCATTGAAACAGCCCATCTATTACTTGTGTTTTGTTTTTTCTCGTTGTTATCTGACTCGTCTGAATCTGAATAGTCTGACTCAAATGAACCCAAAATCAACCCAAATTACTTGTTCAAACGAGTGAAACATCACGAGTAAGACAAATACACCGGACGTGGGAAAAAACAAACACCACCCTAGTCTAGAAACAAAACACGAAAAACGATCAAAAAGGGAAGAAACCTTGCCTCGTTATCAGGATGGAGAGACGAACCCTATAAGGTTGCTCAATTTTCACTACAAGACATTGAAGTTTTCAGTACAGACAATGGGTATACATGAAATTTGAATAAAATGTGCATACAAAAACATGAAAAGCAACCATCTTCAACAACATTAACTTCTGGATGACCTTTGAAGAATTATCTAAAAACCAAAGAGTGCACAACAAGCTCAAGCGAAAAAAAAAAAAAAAAAGTTTGCTGGTTCGTCTTCAGTAAAATGCAATTTGAAGGAAAAAAATATTGGTGATAAGTTTATACCAAATTCTTATAGGAATTTTGTCGAACAGATGAAGTGCATATAATCCCTCTTCTACCCTTTATATATAAAGCCCAAGTTTCCCTCAAAATTTCAGCATAAATTTTCTTTCTCTCTCCACAAAATTAGTTTCCTTCCATTGTTTCCCTCTCTCCTCTCTCTCGATTTTTAAGGCAGCAAAAGATCACTCTTTTCGTCGGAAATCAACACCTTGTTTTGTTCATCTACATTTAAGCATATCTCTCTCTCTTCTACAACCATCAAAATTTCTCAATAACTTTGTTGATAATAACTTTTTTTTAATTCTGAAATTTCGTTTTGATTAAACTTTCTTGTTCTTTTTAAATTTATCATTACGATGTTTCATGTTCTTCTGATTTCATGTTTCATTTTACTTCTTGTGATTTCATGTTTTCTGATTTCATTAAATGTGTTTGGTTTTGAAACCATACTTCCGATACACACACAAAGTTCTGCCAAAACTAATATGTTGTGAGTGTCACGTTTAAACACTTTTCTTTATAATTTTGAAGCAACACAGAAAGCTACTTGTTTGTTTTACATAGATATCATGAAACATAAACCAATGTGTTTTGATTGTATACACAACTTTGGACACAAACATGTTTGTTTAGGATCTTTTTTACTCTCTGCAACATAGATCGTTGTGTTAAAAACTAAAAAAAATTCTGTGGATTTTTCACTAAAAAATTCTTCTTTTAATAACATTGTTTTTGAAGCATTATGCATAAAATAGAAACATGTCACTTACTATTATACCCCACAAAATAGGATTGATGAATGAGGTATATAAAAGCAAACATCTAAATTTGAAAATAATTCAGTCAATTCAGATTCAGACAGAAAAAAAGAACAAACAACACCGTATAATTTAAAGAATTTGAATAAAAAAATTATATTGTATTTATAATTTCCTCGTCAAATAAGTTAAAGGATATAATTTATTATTAGAACAACTTGAAATATTGATACTATCCTTTAGTGTTAACTTACCAACCTAGTTGACTATACCCCCTTTCAACAAAAAAAAAAAGTTGACTATACCCGCCTTATGAATGTCCTCATTAGAAAAATGTCAATTGATCCCCCTCAGATTTATGGTTCTATTAATGAAAAATCCTCTAAAAGGGTGGAAACCTAAACACTCTACCCAAGGATTGTTGGCTATGAGTTGTGGAGAGGAAGGAGCCGCCTGAGTTAAGTTAAAAGGAATTTTTCCTATATATATATGAATTAGATATATCTGAAAATTGATGAATACACATCTTCTAAAGAACAAGTGAGATGTGTCTAATAAATACTAACAGATAATATTAGAAATGAAAAAGGAAAAAAAAACTGACAGAGTGAAGTTGATCTCAGACACTTCTATGAGGGAAACCAACTGATATTGTGAAGTCAATCTTCCTGCAATAGAGTTGTTCTATTGTGATCTCTAACATGCAGAAGGCTCTCAGAGAAAGTACGTACTAAGAAAAGTTCCAATACCTATAGGCGGAACTGAGGAGGGAATCCCACTTATATCAAACTTTGTCAAGCTACCCTTCTTCCAATTGTAACAATAGATAGACGATTGGTTATTCTTCCGTGTGCCATAACCAAAACATGTTAATATTATCTTGTCATGCGATCCAACAAAAGTAGAAAACTTAACTTGCAAATTCTTCCTCAAATCAAAAGGCAATGTTAAACTACAAGCTTCATTCCATCTTCTATTATTATTAATACATGAACCAGACGACCACGTTCTATTCATCTCCCCATCCTCATCATCTTCATATACATACATCTTAAATAAATCAGTGTTCGTTCTAATTATCATAGCTAAACGCCCATCAACTTCAAATAAACTAACCTTCTCATCATGTGAAAGATATCTCTTGACGTTAAAAAATTTAAGGTGATCAAGCATGGATTCAGAGACTGTGATTGTTCTAAACTTGTCGCTGCCCACATCAAATGCCACTAATGCATAAGGATGCGAAGACATACTCCAATAAATAACACCATTCACATAAATAGATTCATCTGATAGTTCATACGGTGATGGGAGTTCAATTCTTCTCCATTTATTACCATGGCGCCCCCCTATGATCAAAACCTCACAAATAGTAAAACAGGTGTGCAGATCATCATCACAACTGTAGACACAAACGAATTTGTGCACATTAGTAGCAGGATCAAAACCAAATCCGTGGGATATGTTTCTAACTTGATATTTATATTTGGAGCGAGGACCGTCAAACTCGTCGTATAATATCTGTTCTTTTTGGTTTAACAATTCGG
>BEHA01000962.1:1213360-1242351 GCA_002897215.1 Eschscholzia californica subsp. californica | reverse complement strand
GTTGATACGGTTAGCTAGTTGTCGTTCGAATTGTGACTATCAGACCCCTATCTCCCAATTTCTAAGACAATGAGTTAGAGACTTTGAGAGATCAGAAGATCTTTGAGATGCTTATGAGAGAGCAAGTGAGTAAAGAGAATAGATTAGGTTACTCGAGTACTGTTGTCGAATATTGGATGATTTGGTCTGGTTGTAGCCTCTTGTATTTATAGTGGTAGAGGAAGGTCGTCTTGATGACGGTCAGCTCGTAACCGACGTAATTATTCTGTGACATTACTCTTGGAAGTACGTTAAGAGATAGGGGATCTGACATATCGACCGTCAGATGAGTATTCGAATCTCTTGGGGGACGGTCAGGATGTTGCCGCGTGTGCGATAAGCTACTGGCCGGTAACGTCCATCTTCAAGTGGAAGATACGGAATATTCACCATTAGTGCGGTTATGGATTGCGCGATAACCTTCTAGCCGTCCGATAGCTTAGTACTTGGAGGTGGTTATCGCGCGACACGTGTTAGATATGCTTAGTGTTAAGCGGGTATGGATCTGGTGATCATGCAAGCGTCTTGGGCCGTTGCCGGGCCTCCTTATCAAGCTTCGCAGATTTTATCCTTACGAAGCGGTTGTTAATAAATTCTGCGGGCACCTCGTGGGGCGGATATTTGCCCATACAACTACCGACAATCCGTCCAACTCAAATTATGATGGAAGACAATCTCAAAGTCGACAAGGAAGTGAACTGCCGAATAAGATTTCCAGGATCAACTATCACGGCGGAGATTCACTTGGAAGTGTATTTGGTCGAGATTTCTGTAATCGATCTAGAGTTATTGGGAAGATGCTTTTTAAGACAAAAATTTAGAGAGAGAGAGAGAAGAGAGGCAAGAAAATTTTTTATTTTCTTAATGTTTGAAAGTCGTCGGCTGGAAAATTAGCTGGTCGGAGAATTTCGTCGGTGAGGTGACAGAGAGAGGTGATGAGATGGAGGATGACTAGTTAACGGAATTATAACTATAACTGAAAAAGAGGGTTGTGTAGACATTTTTGATTAAGTTGGGGGCTAGGCAAGAAGTTGGTCATAAAGTTGGGAGTTATTTAGGAAATAATCGATAAATTAATTGCTCCCGCATCATCTTAAGATCTCAATTGAGTTTTGCATTGGAGAGGTTTTTTCTTAAAAGAAACTCTTTATGATTGAGTCTTGCATTGGAGATGCTCCTAATACAAACATATGAAAGATATAACATCAATTCTAAGATCAATTACAGCACAAAAGATTAATTGAAACTAAATGAAGTAGCAAAACCCTAACTGCTAAGAGATAGGAGAGAAAGATTTCATAATGGACAAGTTGGCAATCACTGATTGCTGATTCCAAAGCTACACTTGCTTCCTTCCTTCATAAGCTAGTAAGACCTTGAAACTAAATCGAAGTTCTAGATCACCACTTATCATCATCAATCATCAACTTAAATGACATAAAAGAACAAATTAGCATCTCTCACGGACCATCACTTTGATTTTTGTATTTAGGGTCAACTGGAAATGGTTTTGATTTGTTTGATTTTTTTCTTAAAATCTTTAAGTCTCCCTATAAATCTATATCAATTTCTATGTTTATAGATCCATTTATGAGTATGAGTAAGAACTTAGGATTTGTGATCTAATTTTATTGATCTTGATGTGCTTGTTGAACTGCATATTTATTTAACTTTTTCTTGTATAGAGTACAATAGGTATGTCTTTTTTTCCAATTGTGCATATTTTTCCTTGTCATCATAATAATTCCATATGTAAAAAAGGATAGGACTTATGTGATAAATTAAGTTATCCAAGTCATACTTATTGTTATATAAAAGTCATACAATGAAATAACATAATCTAGATATGCCGATTAACCTCGAGCCGCGCACTCTATATGGTTCCTAGAGCCTGGAGGATATCGTCCGTTAGATCTTCGACATCTTCCACGCCGAAACTGAACCTAACTAAATTGTCCTTGATTCCAAACACTGCTCTCCCTGCTTGGCTAAGATCCCTGTTTCAACACAAAATCAATTACCCGTAATCAACAACGATCCGTCCAACCATATGCAGAGCGAAAGAAAAGTTACTGTATTTGGTTCTTCCTTAGCAGACTTTGTTTAAAAAAATTTCAGTCATTTTCTAAATCTAAATACAAAATATTGTTCACACCTCAACGTGTGCAACAGGAATCGCATTCTGTAATGGTATTTGGTACATAAAATGCATCAGATATCACTTTCCAAGAGAAACAGGATTCCCTCCACGAGGGTTGAGGGGATGGGTTTGCGATTCCCTTTCCATCAAATTGGTTAACCAAATAACCTATGGACCAAATCAATCTCTACTAGACCTATTCTTCACTGAATTAATATGATAAGGTACTGCGATTACCAGGAACCACATTATGAGATGTTTGTTCCTGCGTGCCAAACATGGCCCTGGAGTTCACAATAGGGACCAGGCCGGGCCCAGTAATGTTCCACGTCTCACCCACTGTTAAGTGTTAAGATGTCTAGATTTCCGAATAAGTCCACTCTGTTATCAAAACATCAGACTTCCGAGTTTGAGGTTAGCATTAGGGTTGACATATTTATATTAAAGCAGTTAGGAGGCTAAGCCCAATACTTGTGTAACTTATCCTCCCAAAACAGTTTAGCACAACCCAAAATATATGCAAGAAGGTGAAAACATTTGTTGGTCACAAAAAGGTAAGAAAAGAAGAAGAAAGAATTACCAGTAAGACATAATTGCAGGCTGATCTACGATGCTCTCACATCCACCGAAGGAAGGGGCAATGTATGGGATTTTTAAAGCATCGATGAACTTCTTTGTGGTATTCAAATCTCCAGCAATCTGAAAAAGCATATAATGTTACGTTGTGTCATTAACTTGCGTCCTATGTGTTTGATTTTGGTTTTGGGCAAAGATTTCTAGAGAGAGGAAGCTAGGGTTAGCTTTAATGGAGGTTGAGTTCTAAAGGGAGAAGATGATGACAGTCGCTATGGGGAACTCATAAATTTGCTAAGGGGAGATCGGCTGCACCTTAACTACTCATATTTTCCGACGATCTTAGCCTCGAACCACATCGAAAAAGTGGGGTTCTCTAATCATTTACTTTCCATTTCTTATTCAATCACCATGTTTAGCTAACTTTAGTGTGTCTATTATATGAGATGAAATGTGATGAATTCGTGATTATGTTTAATATGATTTAATGTTTTGATAATAAATTGATGTTCTCTTATTTTGATTACTTGTTTCAATCGTTTTTCATGTGTCTTATCAAGTACTTCACATAGTTAATCGATTAGGCAAAGTGATCGATATCGATCGTAGTCTAGATTCAATTTTCATGTGTCTTGTCATGCACTTCACATAGTTAGGCGACTAGACGACATTTTCGATGATTCGGTTTTAATCGTTTATGACGTTTGTTTGACTAAGTATTATCTCCGGACATACGTAGTGCTTATGAACGTCCACCATAGGAATCGAGACTAGATTTACATCAATCCATTCGATCGGACTATACCTAGTTGTAAGTCTACCACATCGGATTCTTGGACTTCGACACCACTTTACTTGTTGTTCCCCGACTCTTGTTCCTCCGAACTCTTCTCTCGGATCTCTCTCGCCCGTTTACATATATTGTTTAGTTAGTTTTATCTATTTTCTTTATTTCATATAAACCAATCTTTAAACCCCCATTTACCTTTGTCCTTTCCATTTTTGTCTAAGTTAGCTAGTTATACTAAAAACGACGGACAAGACCTTTCGACGTTCGAAGTACCTTCCTATCTTTGGATCGATCCCGGCTTTGCCGGATTACTACTTGATACCTCCGCTTGGGTGTGCAACCTTTTCGGTTGCATCAAGTTTTTGGCGCCGCTGCCGGGGATAGGTCTAGTAGTTTGGATTTTGCTTGGTCGTTTTGTTCATTAGTTTAGTGTTGTGTGCTTACTTAGACGAAATACATTCTCTTATTTTCTTAGTTTCTTACTTTTTCTTGTTTTTTTAGGTACCTGTTCTTCGAAAAGAGCTAAAAAGAGACATTGGAGTGGAGGAAAAGAAAGGAATCAAGAAGGGTAGAAAAGTGAGAAGCGGAACAAAGCAAGAGGCTTTCGCTAGTATCGTATTATATTCTCTCTTTCTTACTTGTGTGTGATTAGTTGGAAAAGTGTTAGTTTCCATTCATAGCTTGTGTGTTATCATCATTGAACATAGTTGCATAGTATCGTCTCATTAGTACAAATGGCACATTATTGTAATTATTGGCCTTACGATGAGGATGGTGACTACATCAGTGATCCCCATGCCATTAATACTAGTCGACCACCTAGAAGTCTTCAAGACAATAGACATGCATATAGGCACGACCCGACTAGTAATGGGAATATGCGATTTGAACCTGACCGACCTCGGATGACCATGGGTGAATACCGACAGATGTATAGAGACGGTCAGACTAGAGGTGGATATGGTCTTAGGGATTATGAGCATGAGGGTAACCAATCCCGTAGGAGTCTTCGAGACTATCAACAAACATTTGGGTTGATCGCACCTTCATGTATGAATTTGTCATTTGATGATGCCCGTAGTTCTATTAACAGTGATCGACCATGTCGAAGTCTTCGTGACTATCGACAAGCATATATGAATGGCTCATTTAGTGATGAAAATACCCGACTCGATGATTCCACTCAAAGGGCCAAGCCTATGTATCTACATGAAGGTAGTGAAGAAAGGACCATGGAGACCATTAACCCGGTTTGTGCTATTTGTGGGAGCTTAAGGCATTTGACCGAGTATTGTCCCATGCCCCGTGTTCCACGAGAGTCTTCATCTAGTTATACTCATATGCCTTATTACGAGGAGACTTCTTAAGATAGTCTCCAAGCATTTTTAGAGTACCAGACTAGATTTAATCGAGATGTAACTGAGATCACGGAATGGATGCTCAAAATTGTTGATAGAATTGAGTCGGAGCTTATCGTCGACGAGGAAGGGGTTTTCCCACCCCAAACTCAAGAGGAGACTAGGAATGATGGTGAGGGTAATACACCTAACCCTAGTTTTAATTTAAATGTCGAAGATGCTCCTAGTAGACCCTTTGAGCATGAATTGATCGATGACCCTTGTTGCTCGCTACCTGGACCATTATCGTCTCACAATGATAGGATTACACTAGACTTCGATGTTCAAAATGATGGCTATATGAGCAAGTTTGGGAATGACACTATTCTGAACTTTCCAAGTTTTGACACTTGTAAGGAGTCAGTCTTAGATGCCATGTTAGGAAGGCCTGATATTATAACTGACTGCGAGGCTCTAGATGCCTTTGAGGATATTGATGACGTAGTAGTTAGAGACATGTTGGATAGTTTTTCAGACCATTTACCTAAGGAAATCATGGACCTTAACTTGGTCCCTGAGCCTACTGCATTATCCTTAGAGCCTCGTCTGACCTTCCATACAATCTCAGACTCGATTGTTGATCCCTTTTGGGACATTTCAGACGTCTCCCTGAAGACATCTATAGACATAGTGGATGTTTTATCCACTAAGCTTGCAGATGATTTTATGCCTTCGACTGACCTCTTGACCCTACACTTGTATGTTGATCCTTTTGATGACTTCTTAGTCTTCACTCCTTGTATTTATGCCTACTTAGTGGATTGTGCACCCACTAAGTTTGAGGATGGCTTCTTTTCGTTTGTCGTCTCACGTGCACTTCTTTACTTTGATATTATTGTGAGACGATTAGCACCTGTATATATATCTTTCTTTGGGTTGATCCCCAAATCTTTCGTCTTTTGCTTTATGATCGTTGAACCGATTAAGATGGGCTTTGATGTTTGTGGGTATCATCTCTGGAAACCCTCCACGAGACAAAACTCGTGCTCTCGTGCATACGAGAGACTCAAAGGCTAGTGGCATAGCTTAATGCAATCGAGTGATCCTGCGTGAGTGGTCATTTTTATATGGTCATGCTTATGCTTCATTCTTATTCTATTTATTGATGTGTTCGGAGTGTTTCTCAATTTGTATACTTTTGGGGCGTGGTTCGTTCCAAGTTTGGGGATGGCGATGGGCTTATCATCAACTTGGAACTCGACTACATAAGTCTTGATAGTATCACTTTTATCTCCTTCGGCTATGGTAATATCCTTCCACCCTTCTCTTTAACTTATTGCACCTCTTATATTTTAGTGATTATATGCTTAGAACATTGAGGACAATGTTAGTTTTAAGTTTGGGGGATGGGGATACGACCTTTTGGTCGAATGACATCATGACCTTAGATTTCAAAAGACAAGAGGGTTCAACAAATTGACCAAATTTGAAACTTTTTAGGTAGATTTCGTATGACTCTAGTGGTAGTTTTGAGTATGTTGACGTATGTGGTCCTTTCTCGATAAATCTTATGCATGCTCTTAGTCTTTTCATGAATGTTAAGTCCTTTGGTGTTGGTATCTTATCATGTGAGTATCATCTTAAGGAAGAAGGAACACTTCTAAGTGACCTAAAATAGTCATTAGTGGAGACTTAAACCCATGTGAGATATCTGAGCCTTTCTATTGCTTTTGAGTGTACTCTTCCGCGCTAACTCCGAGTAGAATGAAGAGCTACTCAACTTCGCAACTTTCAAAAGAGCTTAGACGATCTCATAAGCTCAACTTTCTTAAACCACTGGGAATGACATCAGGATAGCGAATAAACCTCACTCTTGTAGTCCATGAAACCCAATCATTGTGTCAACTTTAGGGAAACGGATATTTCACCCATTCATTCATCATACTATTCCCGAGAATGAAGGCATGAGAAGTAAAGAAGAAAGAATGTGAAAGCAAAATGTGAAAGTAAAGGTGATTTGTTGAGAATACTAGTTGTCTTTTTATTTTGGTGTTTGGATACGTGTGCAAAAAAATAAAAGAAAAAGTGAAAAAGAAAGAAAAAAAAGAAAAAGAAAAAAGAAAGGAAAAAAATGAAAAAAAGAAAAAAAGAAAAAAGAAAGAAAGTTTGTTTATATGTGTTATTTTGTGCTTGTGTAAGTGTTATGAAAATAAAGTATTCAATGCAAGAAGTTAAGTTTAAAGGTTGTTTGAATGTTCTTTTATCGTTGAATGCGTCGACATTCTCGGGATTTCATCATCTTCCATTCCATCACTTGTATCCGTTGACCTTTAGGAGATATTATTAGAGGGTAGAGTCGGTGAGAAGAGGGAGTGAGCTTCCCCATTCCGTTAGTGGTTATTTCCATTCCTAAGAGATCATTTCGTTTTATAACTTGTTATCCTCATTTGATTTTGTTGTGTTGAGTTTACTTTATTCCATGCTCACACCTGAGAGTGAACCATTACGATTCGATTTTGAGTGATTTCATGTTTAAGAGCGTATGACTGTGAGGCTAAAGTCGAGGCTAAATGTGCTATGATAGGAAACAAGGTTTTGTTACTTTAGCCTTGGATGATACTCATGATGATGGGATACTTACATTTGAGTATATAACTATTAGTGAGGAGACTCTTAGCATGCTTTTGTGTTTATTGGTTTGATTCATATGTTCCTTGGAATCTAGAACTTTGTGGGTGTATTCACTGGAAACTCTCACGAGACAAAACTCGTCCTTTAGGGGTAACCTAAGGGTTTAAAGGCTTGTTGCATACGCTAAATGCAACCGGGAGTCCTCCGAAAGTGAGCTAGGTTTACTTTATTCACTTGTTTTGTTTGTTTGCTCGAGGACTAGCAAATTCTGAGTTTGGGGATGTTGATGTGGCGTGAAAATGCCACATTTAGGTCACTTAACTTTGATGAGTTAGTTCTTTTCGAGTTTTATTTCTAATTATTTATGTGTTTTTATTGCTAGGTAATTTATTTGGGGTTTGGCGTGTAATTCGGAATAAAGAGAGCGAATTATCACATTTTCATCTTATGCGGCAAAAGGGAAGAAAAGAGCACCAGGGGTATTTTGGTCATTTTGGTCAAAATCAGAAGTCAAACAACAAGTGAAGTCAATGACGAGTCCGACGGTGAAAACAGAAGTCGATTCGGAGTTCGGACGGAGAAGTTGTGAATGAAATAAGCCGAGGTTCGGTCTTGAAACAAGGATTCTATGAAGGCACCCCCTTGGTTCTAAATGTAGGGACAAGATGAAGGCACTCCCTTGCTTTAGAAAGAAGCGTAACCCAAGAACCCAAAGAGGAAGAGAATAATAGAGAACTTATGAGCACCCTCTCTCTGGTCCAAGTCAAATGGTCTAAGACTTAGTCAAGTTTGACTAAGTCTAGGGTTGTGTATACACAAGTGAGAAAAAGGGGTCAAAAGAAAAAAGCTACTATTCATCATCTTCTTCACCAAGCAAGAGAGGGAGAAAGGGGTTCTAGGGTTTTTTGTTCTTGAAGTGATAGTTTGATAGAGAGAGCAAGAGAGGAAGAAGGAGGCAGCCGACCAAGCTTGGCCGGCCAGCAGTAGGCCGGCCAAGCAAGGCCGGCCAAGCAAGGCCGGCGCACAAGAGAACCCGAGTTTAGCACGGGACAGCAAGATGCGACCATGGGAGCTTCTCGGGATGGCCATGGAGCACGGGACGGCCACCGAACAGCAGCAGCAAGACCGGACAGCAGCCCGAGCTACTGTCCTCACAGTAGCTCGGGAAGACAGCTGCTGTTCCGGCACAGCAACTTGGTACGGGAGCACGGGACAGCAACGATCTTGCACGGGACGGCTGTGGATGGTGCGGTTGTGGCTCGGGACGTTCACAAGAGCACGGAATAAGCTTATTTGGCCGGATTTCATCTTTTGCCCGGATTTCACATGCCTCTTTGGCCGAATTATTCATATAACCAAGCTTGGCCGGATTTCACATGCTTCTTTGGCTGTGGCTCGGGACGTTCACAAGAGCACGGGATAAGCTTATTTGGCCGGATTTCATCTTTTGCCCGGATTTCACATGCTTCTTTGGCCGGATTTGGTCTTATGATCTGAAGACTTTAAATCATTCTTCCTCTACTTTAAATCATTCTTCCACTTCCTTAATTTCGTTCCTTAAAACATCATTAATTCCAAAAGTTTATTCATAACTGCTTTATGTCAACACTTGGTTTTCCAAGTGGTTGATAGTGTTGACATAAACTCCACAACCCTGGAGTTCCAAGGTTCGATGTGCTTATCACGTTCACATCTTGATGATGTAGCAATGACTTGTAATGACTAACGTATATCGTAGTCGATTTCTCAAAAGAAAAAGGAAAAGAATAACAACTTTATTCAGTTCAATCTCCTAACACAGAGTTGACGTGGAAAGAGAAATGGGTTTTTGAGGAGAGAGATTGTCTCGGCTGATGTCAGCGGAAGAA
This sequence comes from Eschscholzia californica subsp. californica, assembly GCA_002897215.1. Taxonomy (NCBI): domain Eukaryota; kingdom Viridiplantae; phylum Streptophyta; class Magnoliopsida; order Ranunculales; family Papaveraceae; genus Eschscholzia; species Eschscholzia californica. Next base: position 1,232,973 of record BEHA01000962.1, on the reverse strand, counting down.
CATCTCATCTGCTCCTTTCTCCCCCAAATTTGAACCCTAAACCACTCAAACCCTCATCACAATCCACCGATTTAATCCATCCAAACTCACATGCAATTACTCCTTGTCAAATAACAAGCTCTAATCTTGGCATAACCGACCAATTTTAACTCCTGAACCTCACCAAACTGTCATCTTCCACCATAAACAAACCAGGGAATGTTTTAAGGAGAGAGAACATCTTCTCTTCATTTTACTACAAAAGAGACCCAATATCTCTTCTTCATAGTAGATCTTAGTCTTGGAGGAATAACCAAAATATTTAGACAGATCTTGAGCTCTTCTCTACTCTCATCGGACTCAACATCACCACTCGAATGGGATTGGGGTGGATCAAATCGATGAAACCCCCAGCTACTAATAGTTAAGCATCTTCAACTGAGAACAAGAGGCAGGATTTGCCAAGGAAACCCTTAGATCAATGATAAATCTCATCTTTCAGGGAAGCCTACTTTTCTAATCCTCTCTCTGAATTTTTAGTTTATCTCTTAATTTGAATATTTGTTGAATGGTTTCTTCTTTACTGTTGGAACATATAGTCTTCAACCTAAGCCTAATTTCTCATCCTTAATTGGAATTTCTTGGATGGTTTTGTGCACTTTTTTGTTGATTTTGGTGATCTTTATATCTGTCGGTAATAGGACCCTCACATTTATGTCGATTTTTCTGCATCTCTGGGTTTTCAGACGTTCATCCTTAGAGGTCAAGCTTAAATCTCAACATTTGTTGGTGGTTTACATCCCCCACCGGCTAACCGATGACCATACCTTAGATTCAAATTTCTTTTCTATCTTAACTGAATATTACTGTAATCTTGGACCTTCTTCTTCCATCTTACATTACATCTAGGGGCGGCCCAAGTAGTTGGGAGGCCTAAAGAAAAGAAAATTTTGAGGCCCTTTTATAAAAAGTTAATTTTTTTCTACAACAGATAAGTTAGTATCAAAATATACTAAAAAGCATAAATTTGAACTATATACTATACAAGATCCAATTTACATATATATAGATGAGCTAAATATGTTTAGAAAACATTCTTCTTGCCTTTTAAGATGCAAAATTACTAATTATTCGTTCATAATCTAATTCTTCTGTCATATCTTGTTCAATTGATAACATAACTAAGCCGTTCAGTCTCTCTTGTGACAAGTTTGAGCGGAGGTAAGACTTGATTAACTTTAGCTTAGAAAAACTTCTCTCGGGAGAGGCTACAATGACTGGTGTCGTTGATAAAATCTTGTAAGAAATCCAAGCATTTGAAAAATTTGGTTCTCTAGAATTATAACTAATAAAATCAAGCACCTCAATCCACGAGTTAGAAAGAATAAGGGGAGCAGAATTTAGGGAAATGCTAAATGTACAAAGAATCTTTGACAGGATTCTTGACAAATTGCTAAGTGAACGGTCCCGATCAAAGTCAAAATTTGAAAAACTTTGATCAACTTTTGTCTTTTAGTGAAAATGAGTCATTAAGTCAAGAATTTTGTCAAGGACTTTGTACATGTAGCACTCCCGCAGAATTTATACACGAAAACAAAAGTTTATTTAGAAACTAAAGTATTTAGATAGAGAATAGGTAAAAAGTAAATTAGGGTTTTAGGTTTATTAACTCTTATTAGCTTAGGTCTGTAGAATTAGAAAAGTGAAAAGTAGGATAAGTGATTGGTGTAAGTTTGACTAGGATTTTTAATATTTTGTGGCATTGTGGGACCCACACTTTCAGTGTAGTTGTTAAACACGTACTCAGCTTTGCAACATTGCAGGGTTTGGTCTTGGCTTTTCTGGGCTTTTCTATTTTTTTCTGCTTTGGGTCTGGGCCGCCCCTGATTACATCACCAAGAAAGGTTGTAACGAATGTGATCAATTCATGTTTATTTGGATCCATCGATTAACTCTATGGCTCATGAGCTCATATCGGCTATATTACAAGAGATTCAACATTAGTATTAACTTACCTTTCGACCCAGGAAGACACTACGATTCGCATAGTTTTGTCCATCGTTGTAGTACACCTTTTGTTTCTCACTCATCAGCTCAATCTCTGTCGAGTACTTTCGTGTTTGATTTTCGAACAGATTTAACTACTTATCACAGTTCCTTAACATGCTCACTTTCACCCCTTTTCGAAATTCATTTGCGATCCTTTGTCGGATTAGCTGAGTATTTATACTCGGGCTATGACGGCGATCCCACTTACCAGGTGTCTGATCAGATTCTACTTTGTGGAATCGAGCGGATATGGTCTCTGCATATGGAAAATACTGGCGGGATGGCTCGGAATCAACATTTGGTTCCACCTTACAAACACCCTCGTTTTGTTCTGGAACTTCGAGTGTCTGTTTAATCCATCTACCATGTTACAGGACGACAGGTACTAGTTTCATCTTTCAATCAATCGGAAGGACTCTCAAGACCAATTTTCAGATCATCCTCTTGAAGAGCTGTCAGGCTTATAAGCTACAAAATGAAGGAAGCTCCACTAGTCGAAGCTATAATGCGCAATTCCTTAATTCTGGCATTTTGTCGTTTTACTTTGTTTATTGTTATGTTTGTATTTTAATTTGGATATTGTAATAGACTGTTAAGTTAATGTATTTGCTTTCAACCAAAAAAAAAAGAAAAAGAGTTGACGTGAAAAAAAAAAACAGAGTTAACGTGTCAAATATCCAGTCTGTTTCTATTATCCCAGAGGGACTGAGTCTAATGCATACGAGGTCGATGTTTCATGGTCTAGGTAGACCTCAGGGTCAAAGTCTTTTTGATTTTATACGGATATTCTATTGGAATCATCAAACTATCAAGCAAGAAACAGAAATCATACCTCTAATTTGTCTTCCTTTGCCCGATGTTTCTTTGTAAGTAAGCAAAAATCCTCGGTTAACCGGATGCGTTCTTGAACATTTTCAGGGAACACAAAGTCTGCGGCGACTTTTACACAGGATTTAAGTGTAAAAAAAAAATTAAGATATCAGAATTTGGTGACAATAATGTAAACAAGAAACTGTAGAAAATTTCTTGTTTCTGTTTCCCCACATACAATTGACTCACAAAATCCCATAAAACTGCAACTATATTTCAAATTGGAAAAGCTAAAATGGAAGTTGTATACGGATGGGGATAGTGGAAAAGCTAAACTGAAAATTCGGAGCCCAATCTATCCTTAGAAAAATAGGTGACATTTCACTTGACATCTGCTCCATCTTGTTTTTGGGTTTAACAAGGACTAAGGAGGAAATGATCATCTCATCTCGTCCAAATCGAGAGGGTGTCGCTGTGAGGTTGGTTCTTCAAATTTAAGATGTAGTTTTTCTTGTTCTAACATGAATTTTGGGTTTATCTTGATGTGAAGTTGAATTGTTTACTGTAATTTCGTCTAGTATTATTATCAAGTACGATCTCTTTTAGATTCTGTAAGTAAGCATCAGAAATAAGAACTCTTTGGTGTAACCCGATGTAGGATCCGGATGAAGTTAGCCGCAAATCCCCTCTTGTATTCGACGAGCGTAGTTGGTTTCTAGCTAAACACTACGATCTCTAAATCAGTTGGACTTGATGGTCTTCTTCATCAATTGTGTTATCCGACAAATTGCTCGCATTTCATCTTTGTTCGAAAGACATCTCCTTCACTATGTATAATATACATCAGCTAATCTTTTTAATTCGTTCTCTAACTTTTTCTTTTTCTTTTTTTGTTGAAACTTTCGCCTTCTTCTTTAGACCAGTTGTTCTAGCCAACCCAATAGCTGACGGTTGCATGGGCTCCCAAATGCAAATATATGGGAGCCCATTTCGTCGAGATGGCCCTAAACGTTTGGAGCCTCTCCTAGAGGATTTCCAAAAGCAAAGCCCTTTAAGAGAAGCTCCCAACCTATCCCAACTAGCCGATGGGCCTTCTCAACGGCTAATTTGGGGTGAATTTTCAAATAAATGTGATCCAGTCCACTTTATTTATTTATTTATTTATTTATAGTTTTTCTCCAATCTTTATTTTATTTTCATGGGTCCTGAAGTTCCCTAGTGTAATGAAAAAGCCAAATAAAATTATAGAAGTAAAATAATTGATAAATTTTTAAATTTCGAACAAATAACTTTAGAATGTTTGGGAGTCCCTTGTTTTAGAATCTCAATTTGATTTTTGAACCTAACAAACTCTTAAAAGTTTATGCTTCCAAAATGAAATTCCCCCTGGTTAGAAGCCTCTATTGGGTTTGATCTTAGACTAAACTAAACTAAAAGAAATAAGATAAATGTTTGCACATAAAAGTGTCCCTCCCTAGAGACAACACAACAGAAAACAAGGAGTTCGAAAGGGCGGGAAGGAGACCAAGTGTTTTTGCAAGAGAGAACTAACGAGTGGAAGCGAGAAAATCAAAGAGTTACATAGGACGAACAAAGAGATGATGGGAAAAGAGAGACAAGGGGAGAAAAAAGACGATGGTCGAGTGAGTGAAAGAGCAACAAGCAATAAGAGAGACATTACTAGATAAGCCAGAGAAAGGGATAGATGGAGTTGGAAAGAGAAAAAAGATGGAAAGGGAAGGAGACGGGAGGAGAGGGGGATCGAGAGAGGGAGAGAGTCATGCCGATGACCGAAGGGAACTTTCCCATCATTCACCTTTCGTTTTCTCAGACAGTAGTGATAGGCTTAAGGAAATCTTAGGTACATATGGGAGAGAATCTCACATGAACAACCGAGACTTCCTTTTGATTTGGGCACAAAATAAGAGGAAGTTAACAAATCAGTCATAATCGTAGATTTGAGATTCCCTCCCAATTTTGTCTGGAATTTTCGTCCCAAATCTGTCTGGATTTCGTTGACTAAATCTTTTCCCTTTCCTCAAAATAGGGGTAGACGTAATATAGGTTAGATTTCTCTCTTTTCTGACTTTGTCTTAGCCTGTTGTGGGTGCACTCATAAAGCCCATGTAAGCTCGCTTAAAATAAGAGCATCTCGAATGCAACACTCAATCTTAGAAACTCTGAGTGCCACATATGATTTTTAGAATTTTTTTTCTTAAAAACTCTCCAATCCAACATTCTATTTGGATCTCTAAGACTGACGTGTCGAGGGTGGAATAGAGATATCTCAAGAGGACACTCTACTTGAGATATCTCTAATTGTCCAACTCATCAATATTTGATTTTCAACCAATAGAAATCGAGTATTCTATATTTTCTAAATAAGTATGCCACATAAGTAAATAATGTAAGTTTAGATTTTTGCATTTGAGACACAAAAAAATATTGAGGATCTCTATTTTTACCACCTAAGAGTGAGAATCTCAATTGGAACTTGAAATAAAGGATGAATAGAGATTTTTTTTGAGTTTTACATTGGAGACGTTCTAAATCTAACGACAACGAAGTTTGAGCTTTAAACAATCTCAAACCTGACTTCTAAGAGCACATCCCCAATGCCAAAAAAGTCTAAATCCTTTGGTAAGATTGACCTTCTATAATTTATTGATTTCTCCAATGCAAACGCTGGGAAACTTAAAGAGTTACCTCTCTGGCATTTAATTAGATTTTTAAAAAACTTAAAGACTTACCTCTCTGGCATTTTATTAGATTTTTAAAAAACCAGAACTTGATCTTACCTAATTTTCTTGTTTTTGAGAGAGCTCCAATATTTTTATAGTACGGTAGTTTGTACGGTTTAACTTTTATACTACATTAAGATATAATAATTATTGAATTTGATAATTAAAGACATCTCAAGAGGACATTCTAGACGGTTCTCTTGAGTCTTGAGATTTTTACTGTTGTATCATTTTGTCAAATTTTGCATTGGAGTCCGACTGAGTGTTGCATGAAGATGCTTCAAGGCCCCTCTTTCTACTAAAACTACTTTCTGTAGGCACCCTAAATGACCCATTCTAAAAGCAGAGGCGGAGCCAGAAATTAACCGAGGGACGGGCTAAAATCTGAAGTACATATAACCATTCAAATTTCAGTTTTCGTATTTATAATTAACTGAACAAGTCTATAATTTAAGTTTTAGGTATTAGTTTTATAATCCACAATCACCTAAGTATTGTGTTTCTTATTCTATGAACTATAAAAAAGAAGTGAAAGAAGTTTATAGTCATTGTATCATTGATCAACTACTTTCAATCTTCCATAATTTTCTAATTTCAAATTAGGGTTTGAAAAGATTATAAAAATCATGAACTTACTTGATGAATGATGATCTAAGAGCATAAAAGAAAGATAAATACTTGATTTATAGTCCCCACTTCTAGATTGAGTAACACTCCAAAATCAAGAGCAAAAGGATTTCAAATTACAATGAAAAGGTCAATTGGATATTTGGTTTTTTACCCTTTCCATTAGTGAGAGTATGGAATAGGAAGAAGCAGGAAGTGAAGGTAAAGGGAAAGAGAGTTATTTTTTTTAAGAGCCGGGCTGGGTTATAAGGGTTATTGGGTTAGGTTACTATTTATTAGGATTCATATGGAAAATGTTAGGGGTTAGAGCCGGGCTGCAACCCGGCTCAGCCCACTAACACCTCCGCCCCTGATTCTAAAAGGGCTCTCAGGTTGACTTCCCTCACGATTACTACATAAAAGAATTTACGTATATCCTGTTATTGAAGAAAACCCTTCAACTAAAAAACAAAATCTGCCCTATCTATTTATCAATCCCAAAAGGGAAATTTTATAGGCAATGCCCAAACTTGTTATAGGCAATGTATTTTCCACTTATGACTTTGTCAATTCAATATGACCATATTTGTTTAAAGGCAATGCCTACAATAATCAAGTTTTGGGGGTTATCTTCACCCAAGTTATCTTTTTTTCTCTCTTCAAAATAAGAAACTAAATCAAGCATATATGTCAAACCCGAATCAATAAACCCTAGCTCCATTTCACCGAAAATATCCAAGTCACTGGTCGGCAACCTTCAAAACACACCATCCCATTGTGTTTGTATCCTCAAGCTCTGAGTGCAAGTGGTACCATATTTGTTAGAAACCACAATGGATGAAGAAAGTTCAAAAAATATTGGGGATATGTCAAAAGACTATACCAAAACGATTTCTGAACAAAATTCTATTTCTAAAGTAACATATGAGCATTCCCTAATACTTTAATTTAAAAATTAAATCTTAGCAAAGATTAAAAAAATCGACAGCGACCTTGAAATCGGTCTGGTACGACCGAAGTCGTGTGTAGATCACGATTTGAGCAAACCGTTTTCGACTAATTCGCTCTCTGTGGCAGAATCAGTGGGGCTACACCGATTTGTATGACCCCGTCGGTACGTGCCCACCGATTTACACAACCTTCGTCGGTTTGAGCCCGCCGATTTCGATTATGATGCTCTCTGTAACAGAAATTTGATTTCCCAAATTCTAGGGTTTAATGGATATCTATGGATTTATAGAGAGAGAAAATGTGAGAAATATGGAGATGAGATATTTGAATAAGAAGAAGATGAAAGTGACGATAGACAGAAAGAGAAAAAGAGAGAGATTTGAAGATGGGAATTTAAGAAGAAGAAGAAGAAGAGAGTGACGAAGAGAAGAGTTCTCCGGTTCTCCCTCGAGTTATTTCCTCGCAGAATGGAGGGATGACTTAAAGTCAAGTTTATTGACTTAACTGTTGACCTAACGACATCAATTTTTCGGTTAGGTCAAACGTGGACATAGCATTGCCTCCTTACCAACACATTGCTTCTAACCAAATTAGGACTTGCCTTTAGCAAGATTGCCTATAACAAGTTTGGGCATTACCTATAAATTCACCCATCCCAAAATATGTAAAAAAGGACAAAAGTAAATTGGGAAATTTTTTAAAATACACTCATCATTTTTGTTATATACACTCACCTCTAGGACAATTTTGGTTGAAATCACAGGAGATGCGAATGTGGCAGGTAGAAATTGTAAGTGTATATAACATTTCTTAAGTAATTTTCAAGCATGGACTCCAATATTGTGGGTTTTGTGCAGAACCCAAATGTAGTTTCGCACGGATGTGAAAACACTTAAACCCTAAAAAATTGGTTAGAAATAACACACAAATGCTTACCAAATTAAAGAATTTATCTATCATCAAAATTGAGGACAAACTCAAAATTTAAAAAACCACATTTACAATCCTTTATGAACTTCCATACAAAATTAAATAAATAAAATCCAAATATTAAAAGTCAAGAAAAGTCCAATTTATAAGTTCTTTTTTATTATCAAAAGTATCAAATTTTCTTTTTTGTTTTGGGTTTTTACCCCTCATTATGGTAGGGCTCGGCCTGATATAACATTTTGGGTTCTGCCTAAATGGGCCTTCTAGTTGATGGGCCTCTAAGAAAAAAACACTTGAACACTAGAGCTTCTATAAGAGAGACAAAGAGGGCATGCCTCGATTGCCGTGTCGCAATCCCTACAGACACAAAGATGCCGACACGGCAAAACCACAACTGACGCCGGCCGTCTTTGACACGCTTTGCAACTCGGTCCTCCTGCCTGAGATGATGATGAAACCGACACGGGTACGACTCGTTCCGGGTCAATGTAAGCTGACTCGGCATCTTCAGCTTCTCTACCAACGGCGCATTCTAGTCCTTGATTCCCCTTATCGTGCGCACCGCCGCTCATAATAGCATTTTGTAACTGAACTTGTAAAGACACTGCAGTTTCTTCGCTTGCTTTTGCTCTTATTTGCCAAACCTGCGCCTCAATTCTAACTTGCGCTAGTTGCTGTTCCAGCTCAGCGTTTTTACCAGCAGCTTTTTCTACTTCCATCTCTTTCTCTCTCAATCTTCCCGATGCGGATTCTTCTGCTGCTTTCAGGAGCGCATGATAGTGCCTCTGGCCTGTTTCTGCTAACGTACGCTTCAACTGGTCTCCCTGAAAGAATCGGAATTCAGCATCATGAAAATCAAGAAAATGTTACTGGACCAAAGAAAATGACAAATACCCATCGAAATGGAAAAGAAATTAGTACCTGGGCTTGAATGAATTGATTGATTTCGTCTCTCTGTTGATTCATTTGGGCAGAAAGATCATCTGGTAAGATAGATGAGAGAGTTGATGAAGGAAGATTAAGAACATGCCCATATTGTTGTTGTTGTTGTTGTTGATAACTATTTTGAAGTTGTTGTTGATGATCACCAAATGCCAATTGAAGGCCGGTAGAAACTCTGTTGCTAAATTGATGATTATGAATCTGTTCTTGATTTACAAACGTTAATGGAGGAATTTGAGATTGTTGCTGTTGTTGGGAGAATAGATTGATTGGGGCACTAATACCAACATCTTCTCTTACCCTTTTGTGAGGATTATTAGCAACAACTGCAAAGAATAAAACCCAAGAAGAAACAGAGCTAATTTAAGATTTCATATTCATCTTGGTGAAGATTCCCACTACCCATTTAACAAAAATATAATCTTACCTCCATTGTTGTTCAAGAACATATTAGATTGCTCAAGAAATCCCTCACCAGATTGTTGTTGTAATGAAGAATCGATTCCCATTGTGTTCCTTCGATCTTGCCCGTTCCTGTGAAATTAAATCCAAAACTAGTTAGAAGATTGAATAAAGCAGAGGAAAAGGGAGAAATTTAGAGAGAGAGAGAGAGATGACCTGTTTAGAAGCAAAACGTTAGATGGGTATTGAGCTTGAACAGCCATTAAAAAAATATATGATTGAAAGAAATAAAGATTGAAACCGTAAGAGAAGGAGATACCCTAAAAACCCAAAGGCGGATTCTTCAAAGATTTCTATTTTGTAGAGAGAGAAATAAATGAATATAAATCTGTTAAGTTTATGGTTAACCTCTCTCTCTCTATATATCTCTCTTCTTCTATCTTAATAAACACAGACACCCACACATTGATAGAGAGAGAAAGTAAAAGATGCGATGAGTGAGGAGAGAGGACGAATCAGTCCAAGAGAAAAACACCCTTATTCCTCTCCACCTCTTTTGCTTCTTCTCTGTTAGCGTGGGGTGATTTTTGTTTCTTCTTTTTTTATAGTATTTCAATGTGTCTTAAACTGTGTACAGTATTTAGTAGTATTTTTAGAGAGAGAGAGAGAGAGAAAGAGAGATGTCATTGTAATCAAGAGAGACAACTAATCTTATTAGATTTTCTTAATTAATTAAGGGGTTTTAATTGTAGAGAGAGAAAGAGAAATCTAGAGAGAGAAAAGGGAAAGAAATCAAAGAAATGGGAAGTAAATGAATTGGTGAATGGGTGATGTTGTGAAGCGTGCCGCTGCCGTTGGGATTGTGAAGTATAAGGTGCATGGGTTTCTTGCCAACTTGTTTTTGGATGGACCCTTCCTCTCTATTCAATCCTTCCTATATGCATATTTAGACAAAATGTTACTTTTTTTTCTTTTTTAATTTTCCTTTTTAATTATAGTAAATATTTATATAATATTTGGTGCCTAGAAAATCTCTATTTATAGATACATCCTCAAAACTTTAAGATTTTATGAAATTATCCTTAAATAGTTCAATTTAAAGTTTTTTAGGTCAAGGGAAATATAAAAACCTTGATTTTATCTACTAAGTAAGACCAATCAATTAAATGTGAAGATTTTATCTACCCAAAATAACCATGAAGTGATGTTAGCGATGTTTTTACGGTGTTAGATTCTGATTAATCAAGATTCTGATTAAATATTTCAAGATTTTGATTTCAACGAAGTTGGATGTGAAGTCAAACTTACCCCAATCTTCAAAGTCTCAAATAATGGTTTTACTTTCTATTCTTACTGCCAAGAATATAATTGATTTGTATCTTTAAAATTTGGAAGAGACTAAAAATATATTCATCCGGTTAAGAAGACAATTGATTTGTATCTTTAAAATTTGGGAGAGACTAAAATAGATATACATTGTGTAAGTAATTTTGAATGGTCGGTGGAAAATAAGAAAAGTTTCCGAAAAAAAAGGTGGAAAACACAAAAAATTCACAAACGCACCCTACAAGTCACTGGCCGGAAATAGGTAGCGACGGTCGGCGACTTTATAGGTCATCTTGTCTCTCTTCTCTGTTTCTTCTCTCTTGACAGATATGCACACCAAAAAGAACAAAAAATATCTAAAAACCGACGACGACATCAATATATACCAAAAAATAGTATAGAAAACTACTAAAATAACATAAATGACTAAAAAAACATAACCGAAATTAGACAATCCACAAAGAGCTTCAAAATCCAGTAAATAAAAGAGACAATCCAAATAATTCTATAAACTATTAACTATAAGTGACAACTAAATGAATGTAGAAATTACAAAACCGGTAGAACGTAACAATTGACAAAAGATCAATATACAAATAAATATATTATGAGTTATTTTCTATTTGACCCCCCACTTAGTGACCAGCTTTTTTTATGGCCCCCCCTATTTTCCGTAAATTCAAATATGACCTCTTTTTTAATGTAAATGTCATAACTACCCTTCTTATAAATATTTTTCAAAAAAAAAAATTAAATAGAAAACATGAATTCCACCTCACCTCTATCTCCACCTCACATCTCTCTCCACCCACCTCTCTCTCCACCTCACATCTCTCTCCACCTCACATCTCCCTCCACCTCATATCTCTTCTCCGACGAAGGCCGCCGACCGGAAAATACTATATATTATCTCTTCTCCTATATCTCTCTTCTTTATTCTGTCTCTCTCCTTTCTTCTCTCCCTCTATCTCCTTTCTTTTCTCCCTCTATCTCCTTTCTTTTCTCCCTACTCTCTCTAAAGCTCCGGCGAATGGGGGCTTCATCGGAGCCCCTGGTTTCCAAGCGAAACCTGGTTTCGTCTGGAAACCAAATATGATCCAGAAGAAGTTAATGGATGAAGTTAATGGAAATTCTGAAGAAGTTAAAATTTGGGTAATGAGAGTTTGAAACAAAACAGTGATTGTGTAGTGAGAGAAAAAGGAAGACATGGAACTGTGAACCGCTAATTCACCCAAGTTTAGTAAGGAAAACAATATATGATGAGTCTTCTTCATGTTTTGATGAGTTTCATGATTCTGATGATGGATTTGAAAAGAAACAAATTCATATAAGTAAGTCTAGACCTGATGTAATTTAATCAGTTTGTTGATGTTGTTGATAAACCCTTAATTCAGAAAAAAAAAAAGCAGTAGAAATAGTGGTCGATCATTTCATTCTAATAAAATTTCTGATGAAACTTCCAAAGAATTCAATAGTGGTTATGAGAAAGATGAAGTCATGGAAACTAAGTAAACATTGTTGATGTTAAAAAATGGTCTTCCGTTAGATCAACATGAAAAAGGGAGTTGATGCATGACAGCCTCCGTTATGTTGATTGTTCTGTTAAGTCGGGTTAGATTCTAGCGGTTGAGTCTGCTTCTCCTCCTCTTTATTCCAGCTCCTTACTCCTGCTCTTAGCTCCTTGCTCTTGCTTTTGTTTGTCTATTCCCGAGGGGGGAAAACCTGCAAAGGGTTCGAAAACTGCTCCGACGCTCAAGCCAGTTAGGGTGCTCTTTGCAGTAAAAGAATGAATATTGATTGATCTTTTTGATTGCGAGTTATGAGAACTCAGAGTTTCTTGTTATCTTTTTAGAGTAAAGAGATCGTGTCCTGTGAAGGACAATGTGGGGGGACTTTTATAGGCGATGTTAGGCCCACTGTGATTAGTGGCGGTGGTGAGGCAGTTGCCGTCAAACTGAAGTAGAAGTTTCCTCTCTTGAGTATCTAGGGTTTCTCTCAAAGTCTATCCCAGATCTTTGATAAGTGAAAGTTCCTAAGTTCAAGGATTCTTCGTAGATATCTTGCCGGTGTGATAGACTCTAAAGGAGAAGTTTCCTTCTTTAGATACTTTGAGTCCAAACTGGCTTAAACACTTCGAGATGCGTAGCCGACTGAGATCTTTCTAGAAGTTTCGGGATTAAGTCGGTAGGTCGTTTGGTGCTGCTGCATCCCCAGTTCTGGGCGTAAGACACTGGTCGAACTTGTGTGGACCCCCCCTTACTCATTTGAAGACCCCAGGGTTGATATGTCCATGCCAAGGGCGTTTTACAGGGCTGGTTTCTTCTGACCGACCTCCCAGTTAGGGGAATATTTGGTGGACCATCAGGGGCTCAGCTGTCCTGCTACCTTAAGCCGGGTTGACCCATTAGAGTTCAGGTTTGATCTTGACTCTTCAGACGTTAGTCAACGTCTGGACATTTTGTGCATCATCAAACATAATTTCTGGTGGTTATGGGAAAGATCAACAAACCCATGAAGAAATCATCATCACCCATTAACATATCAGAAGGGATAACATCTGATCGTCTTCTTCTTCATCATCATCAATTAATTCTTCATCTTCTTCACGAATTTCTTGTTTAATTTCATCATCCATTGATGATGTTAATGGTGTAGTAGGAGAGAGATCTAATGTTGAATTCAGAGAAGAAGATGAACAAGGAATTTTATTATTAGTTGTAATTTCTTCAGCCCTGCCATTAATGGTGCCCTTTTGAGAGGTTGAAAATTAGTGACGAGTACTTCCGGCGAGTGAGTTTCGATGAGTTGGAACTTGATGATTATGTTCAGCTGTATATGTAATTATAAACATTGATGGATCTTATCGACTTCTTTCAACTTGTTTTCTTGATAAACAAACTTTTGAACTACTGCATCAGTAATATCACCTATTTTAGAGAGAGAAAGTCAATTTTAGAGAGATGAAGTAAATGAACGAAGAAAAAGATGAGTAATAGGTCTAGAGAGAGAAACCCACCTTGGATATGGAGAGCCTTTAATGGGTTTCCATCCATATTTCCACCATGCCCACATATCTAAAGAAACACCTTCAGCTGGTACTTGACAAACAACCCTCTTTTGCTGGTTAGAACAGACTTCCGGCGAAAGGAAACCCCTTCGCCGGAGTGTTTAGAGAAAGAGAGGAGAGATTTAATATTTTTTTTTATGTTTGAAGGTCTCTGACTAGAAAATTTTCCGTCTGGCGATCTTCGTCGGAGAAGAGAGAGGTGAGGTGGAAATAACTCATTTTTGTATATTTTTATTTTGAAATTAGGAAGGTAGTTATGGCATTTACATTTAAAAATGAGGTCATATTTGAATTACGAAAAATAGGATGCCATAAAGGAAGTTGGTCATAAAGTAGGGGGGCCAAATAGGAAATACCTCATATATTATACTGCAATTTATAAGATATCAGTCCACACATTATTATTCAAATAATTTTATTAATTTCAAATATTAGTTTTTATACTACTAAATGAGAGGGTTGGGACTCATACTTTCACACCTAAGTTTTGTATGTTGATTCTATAAACTATAAGTAAAATTTAAAGGAGTTTATAGTCATCAATCAACTAGTTCCACTTTCAAGCTTTCATATTTTTATAATTTCGAATAAAGGTTTTAGTGTTTGAAAAGATTATAAAGTAAATGTTAACTTACTTGCATTCTTGATGGTTTAAGGGAATAGAAGAAAGAGACTGCAATTTCACTTGGTTTGTCTTCCCCACTTCTAGATTTAATAACACCGCAAAGCCAAGAGCAAGAAAATGCCCCAAATTATTAAAGTTTTTCACTCTTTTCAAACCAGCGAAGGAGAAGTCAGGAACTGAGTCTAAAGGGTTTTGGGATTAATTTCTTAAGTCTCGGGCTGAGTTATAGAGTTATTGGATTGGGTTATGGGTTACTAAAAATTAGGAGTTAAATGAAAAATGTTAGGATCAAGACCCGGACTGCAGTCCGAGTCAATCCACTATCACCTCCGCTACTGTTCTTCTCTCTCTTTGTTATCTCTCTCTTATCTCTTTAAGTTCTGGCAAAGGGAATGAATGGTCTCTTCACCAAAACCCTTCATTTTCCATTAAAATGTAATGACAGTTGGAGTCCAATCTCAAAAATATAATATAATTGTAAAGAAAATGCATCAAAGAGGAAGAGCGGTGCTTTTGGTATAGGGAGAAATATTTCTATTTCTTTATAAAAACAACCCATATTGAGATTAAAAAAATAGTTTTTCTTAAGCTTTAAAATTATGGTGGACAATTTATGGACAATCAAAATCTTATGTGGACAACAATTTTATCTGGACAAATGAAAAAATTTAGAAATCTTGTATGGACAACAATTTTTAAGGGGTCATTACTCTAATATATTTCACTCATATCGTCTAAAAATTAGAGTTCTATACTTTAGGTCTTACCCCTTTTCTTCTTCCTTAAACCTAGGCGGCTGGAAACAATTGAGATGGTGAAAGTGATCTTCCCAGTTAGGTTTACCAATTAAATCTCTTTTAAGATGTAAGTGTGTATGTAAACTTTTGTATGAATTGCTTTCTAATAAGTATTTTATTCAACTCGATCGTGAATATCCTCCAAGAATCCTATAGTATCAGTTGTAGTTATGAAATCATTATATGTTAAATCAAGTTATGTTTGTATGGATAGAGTGCTTTTTTTGTTTTGTTGAAAGTATGGATAGATTGCTTGGTGTTTTTAAATGTTCTCAGGATTATTTGGATGATGCGTTACTTTGTTGTGGTTGTATATTTAAGAAGGGTGTCTAAACCAATAAAGTCGAGCATAATTGACTCGCACCAGGCCAGAAAATTATTTTCCACATAAGGTATCTGATTGTCCATATATTGGTCATCAAAATTAAATTCATCCAAACAAGGGTGGATAACATTTAACCTCAAATCAAATCTAACATATGAATGACGTTCATCCATCAACTTAGCTTCTTTCTTCATTTCTCCTTCTCCATCAACAATTTTTTGAGGATGAATGAATTTTTTTGATTTAATAGACTCATAGTTTCTGAGAATAATCCTACATGGGAGAAGGGGTAACTAGCAACTTAAAATATAATGTCTAGGTCATCTCCACTCATTGCCAATTGATTTTGAGTTTGATGACCACAAAACTAACATGGTATCACAGCTAGGCCTGCACACGATAAGCTTAAAAGCTACAGTGTTCCACGTCCGCCGAAACAAAAAAAGAACACGTCTTAGTGGGGACGGAACCAGGATTTTCAACTAGTCGGGGCAGGCTTAAGTAAGATGTATTAAAAGAAAAGATAATTTTTTTTTTTTAATTTTAGGGTCTATTTTGGAAGCTTGTCAAGTTTGGAGGTCATTATTTAGAGTTGCTCCTATTACCAGGGAAAAACGAGAATTAGTTCTCAAGAAAGGTAGTCTTAAAAACGCCCACAAAAAGCTTTACAGGCACCTATTTGCCTCACAAACTTTGTCTTAATGGAGGCGCCTTTCATACTTATAGAGGGCGGCTTTAACACTTCCCAAACAACAAAATAGCCAAAAAAACATGTAGGTAATGGGTGTTGAACGTCTGACCTCACGTGCCCAAGGCATAGTCCGAGCCACTGATTCGTAAACATTATAACTTTAAAAGACACATTACAGATTCCAGCCTGGGCCACTACCCAGGCTGGTCTTCACATAGGTTCGCCTCTGCGTGTTAGGCTAACCACACCACATGTGAGGGACGTGTGAGAATAGTCCTACATGAAAGAAGGGACAACTAGCAACCAAAAATATAATATCTAGGTCCTCTCTACTCATATTTCATTCGCAAGGGCTTGAAGCATAACTAAGAACTTGTAATTAAGCCACTAACGATAATACACTTACGTAGTTTGTAGTGTGTATGTTAATGGTGGTGTTGATGTTAGTGATCGATATTAGAATTTGTGTTGTTTATGTTGGAGAAAATTATAATAAGGATTAACTGTATTGTTTATTGTCAACAGTACACTTGGTTGCCCAAGTGGTTTGAAGTGTTGACATATACTCCAAAAGTCTCTGGAGGTCCTGGATTCGATTCCTAGAGGAGGTGAAATCTATGGGTGGGCTTTAGGCACGTTCTTGTTAAAATTTGGCAGTATCGTGCTTATCACATCTTCGATGTATCAACGCCATTGTAATTACTATCATTGTCAATTTCCCAAAAAAAAAAAAAATTGTATTGTTTCTTTTCTTTATTAACTTTGTATATTTAAGAATTATAAATGATTCCTATTAGATTCTCCTTAAACCAATTCGGTACAGGAAGATCAAGGACATAAATTAGCCTCTTCAATACACTCAATCAAATCTTGATTAATTTTTCATCTGAAATTACAACAAGAATCTTTTGCCAATAATCGACCACATATCCTATTGATCCATATTTCATCAAAAAAAAAAAAAAAAAATCCTATTGATCCATTACTGGTCCAAAATCCAAAAATATAAATTTGACTGAATTTTTGACAAAGACTTTGAAAAAAAAAATCTTAACTTCTACAGAGAAACCAACAAAAATTTATACAAATTAATTGCATATCCTGTACACAAAGTAATTGTATAAACATGGCCCCCAAATTATATCCTATCACACTTCACCCATGACACTACATAATCTGCCAGATGGTGTACTATCACGTGTCATTTCTGTCGAAAACCTAACGTCCCAACCAAACATAAAGACAGTGAAGAACATACAAACTTACTTTTCAACATCTACATTGGAAGGAACACAACCAAGATCAATTAAGTACTAGGGGACTATATCTTGTACTAATTTATCTATCTTTGTTGGTAAGTTTGAGCACAATTAGATATTCATGTACTTAGACCACATGACTTAGACCACATGACATGTCTTCTGAATCCTCTAGCTGGAAAAGAAGTGATGATATGGGCGTCAATGCAATTGACCATAGTCCACAAGGATATCACTAATTTGTCTAATATCGTTTCGTAATAGTCATACTTCCAGAGGATTAAGAAATACTCAATTATAATTATAGTTCTTTCTTTCTAAATTTTATTTTTCGTTTGTTACAGATTTTACTTTGATTCCAAGTTTTAACGATTAAAACTTGAACATAGTATTCAGTCATTTTCTTGCCTCCATTCATTATTTTTATTTTTATTTTGTTGAAAACCCATTCATTATCTTAGAAATTGCCTCTGACCTAATTTGTTTAAATTAAGTAGTTTCTTGAATTATCTCTCAGAGTACATCATCTTAATTGAAACTTTTCATATGCAGATTCACCTTATTTCTCTATAAGATGATAAAAAAAATGTTGTCGAAATTCCTCTCTCTTAATTCAATGAGCCCAAAATCAAGATATTCTTTTCTAAACTTTTAAGGTATATGTATGTCAAGGTGTATAACTTGTAGGTTTGAAGTTTAATAAATCTGAAAAGTCACAATCAATTTCTTTCAGGCCAAACCAGTTGACTCTTCTATAGGTTTTCCTGTCGTTGGTCAATCACATGTTGTGATATTGTGCTGATCAGAGACTAATTTGATGATAGCCACATGACATGGTCCTCAATAGAATGTCTCTGATCATGATCGTGTGTTTGTATCTTCTGAGATGAAAAATAGATGTTTGGCTCATCTAACCTTCCATATCTTTCAATCCGGAAGAGCAGAGCTCAAGGTGCCGAGTTTACATGCTCTTCCGGATTGGGGGTCTCATCTAACCTTCCATATCTTTCAATCCGAAAGTGAGACCTGGGCGCCCATTAATCCGGAGTGGGGGTCTCATGTGTGTTATGTGGGAATTCGGCGTGTGCTGCCTAGGTCAATCTTTATATTTGTTAAATGATCAAAACTGACCCATATTTGGCTCAACATGAGACCCCCACTCCTCGGCAGAATGAAGAGATACTAAGAAGTAGAAAAACTCTTATCAAAACTTCTCAACCTGTCAGATATTCATGTACTTAGACCACATGACATGTCTTCTAAATCCTCCAGTACAAAAAGATTAGACCACATGACATGTCTTCTAAATCCTCCAGTACAAAAAGAAGTGATGATATCCGCGTCAAATGCAATTGACCGTAGTCCAAGAGGCCATCACTAATTTCTCTATGATCGTTTCGTAATAGTCATTCATTGAGAGAGGATTAAGAAATACCCAATTATAATTATAATTATAATTCTTTCTAAATTATATTTTTCATTTGTTACCAATTTTACTTCTTTGATTCTAAGTTTCAACATCAAAGCTTGGACATATTATTCAGTCCTTGTCTTTTCTCCCATTCATTATCTTAGAGATTGCCTCTGATCTAATTTCAACACTTGTAGCTTCGGTTTTGTCCGTTTTAGTCTGTCATTTTTATGTCCGTACCTTGATCCAAAACCGAGTTGGCCATAGGGTCTTGGCGATTGCGATTTCGATTGCGTTGACCATAATTGGGTGGATAACCATGTATCTTATAGCAAGAAGTAACATCATGACCATGAATCTTGCAATTGTCACAAAAGGGTCGAGGTCTTTTTGTACGTTGCCTCTCCGAACCGTTGTAACGGTTTTGATTATATTCATTATTTCCAACGGCAAGGGCAGCGTTGTTGGAGTCGATATGCATAGGAGTAATGAGATTTTGTTGAACCTCTTCTTGTTTAATAAGGGAATGAATACGTAGGATTGATGGGAAGGGTTCAATCAACAAAATTTGACTCCGAATAGAGGAAAATCTATCATTAAGTCCTTGGAGAAACTCCATGGCTCTATCTTGGTTAGTTCTTTCTACCAAGGAACGACCATGACCACATGTACAAGGCTCGGAGATTAACAAGGAATTGAGTT
>BEHA01000962.1:1177092-1213312 GCA_002897215.1 Eschscholzia californica subsp. californica | reverse complement strand
AAATTGTATTATCATTTTTTATCAAAACAAAAAATTTGTAGTAAGTTTCGACCAAATTTCTTAGTTTTAAATGGGGGTAAATTTTGAAGTTAGATGTCTAAAATTGTCCTTTCCACACTATTATTGATCACAAAAAGACTTGTGCTTTACTTTATTTGGACTTACGGCCTGCACCTGGCTTTTGAGGCCTTTGGTTCTTTCACTTTCATTCCTTCTTTTCCCTTATATGAAAGTCCCTAACTCCTTATTAACTCCAAAGAGCCAATGTGGGACTAAGAACAACTCCAATCCAAGAGGCGCTTAGGCCTAAAAAATCACTTTTTCTACCCAAAATTAAATCATGGGTCTCAGCCTCAAAAAATCAACTCCAATCTAAAAAGAACTTAGGTCCTAACATCTGTGAATGTCTGAAACACGTGTTTGGGTTTTTTGTGGGTGTCAGAAAAACGTACATGATTTTGTTTATGTGCGAAACACAGTGCGAACTACTTATAGTTTTTTTTTTTTAAATTCAACTTTTCTTAGTTTACTCTTTTTGTTTTTGGAATCTATGGTTGGTTCAGTCATCTTATGTCGACACTTGTTTAAGAGTCCACCGAAGGTGGGCTTGGTAGAGGGTGGAGGAATGGGGATGAGGCCTGAAAGCCTCCTGCGGTTGGAGTTGTTTTAACTAATGGAGAAGTGATGGGTGTTATTTCAACAAAAAAAAAAGTGATGGGTGTTGACATGTTCTAAACAATTTATTCTTTTAAAGACAAAGGGCGGGTTTTATTATGACACTCATCACACGATGCCATTGTATGATAGTTAATTAAGTAGATTTTGGTAATCTTCTCTAAAACCAAAATAGACTTTATTTTGATTCAATATGACAACAAAAGTTAACACAAGAAGAAAGCAACCTCATCAAGAAAGAGAATCCTAGAGAGAAAGATATAAGGAGGGGAATTTGCAGAATGTCATCACTAGTTGTTGTTTTTATTTCGGACCCACAGGATAATCACGTTCTTACTATTAGGAACCCATTTCTTATGGGTGAAAGATTTATTTATAATTTTGGTACTATAAATGATTTTGGTACTATAAATGATGGAGATTACCATTTCAATCACAATAATAATATGAAGTTAAATAATTCCTCACAATGGTATAACCTATTGACGTAATAAAGGACGTGATAAAGGCATCGTCCTTCAATCATTACTATCATTTTACACTAATTAGAATACCTAACCGGGAAGGTAAATGTAAGAAAAACGCAAAACAATGCATTAACTTCTAAATTTTAATAAATAATATTTGGTAGTGTTATAGTGCCCCATTCTTGTTAAAAGAATCCTTCTTGTAAATTCGGCTGGAGTCTACCGAATTCATGAGAGACTACTCGGTACGAGCCAATCAAATTCACAAGAGACTATTGGGTGCGAGTCCACCGAAATTCACTCCAGTAGTCTATTTTTGTGAATTCGGTGTACTCGTGCCGAATTGCGAATTCGGTGGACTCTTACAAAATTTACAAGAGGGTCCGGTTTAACAAGAACGGGAGGCCCCTATAAAACTTCCCACAATATTTTCCCCTATCAAACTAGCAAATCGATTCTCAACCAAAGAAAACTCCCGAAATTGGTCGGAGGCCCAAAAATGGGGGGTTAATAAGGTTCTCCCTATCCAAAATCTAGAATATAAAGGAACTCTGAAATGTCAGAAAAATATGTCTTTTACCTTTTCTTTTCTTTTCCTTCCGGTCTTGCCTTGGACGGTACATTTGAACCAACTCCTATCTTTTGCAAGCTGATTGGGAATTTGCATATAGTGAGGGTCCAATCATAAGTAGGAAATCTTCTTACTTAGATTTTTCTTTCCATTTTTTGGCGTCTGAAATCTGATATTTACCTATTCTTTCTCCATCTACAACCAAAAGATCTTCTGTTCATCCTCTCTTGCTCTCTCAAGATTTTTCTTTATCGCCATTTTTTCTCAAAATAGGTTAGGGTTTTAAATATATGAATATGGTGAAGAATGAAGATGATAAAAAAAAAAATTAATGATGAAGAAATCAGATCTGTGATTATTGATTTTGGAAAAGTTTGATTTCTTGAACAAATTTGGTGAAAGAAATATTTTGAAGAAATCTAATGGTAAAGAAATTTGAAAAAGCCAGATTGAGTGAAAAAAATTAAATGGTGAAGAACTTTTTTTCTTGAACGGAGATTCATGGGTTTTGGAAGATATTCGGATATGGGCTCGGCAACAGAGCTTAATGTGGGGTTTGGGCATCATCAATAACAAGGCTCCATTATTTTTTCTTTTCTCATTCTAGGTTTATTCATCTTACAGATCTTCATTATTATATCTAGATTTTTCTGTACTAGACCGGTCTAAAAAGTTGTAGACTTGAAAGCTTGAAAATGAAAGGATGATGATGATATTAGGAAAGGATTGTGTATTCTTTTTTGGTATGTACGATGATATGAAGATGAAGATGAAATGTATAGGACATAATCATATGTATTGTACATTTAATTATATATTGTACATCACAAAATGTTTTATACTTTCTATCCAGAAACTATGTACATCACAAAATGTTTTATACTTTCTATCCAGAAACTATAAGAAATTTGTAAAATGTATATAGTACATGACAAGATGTACCGTACAATACATTTAATTATGTATTATACATAACAAAATGTCCTATAAATTTTCATTAAAATAGTTGACATTTTAGAAGGAATGTAAATGACATTTTGTTACGTACTGCACATAACAAAATGTCTTATAAATTTTCAGTAAAATAGTTTACATTTTGGAGGAATGTATAGGACATTTTATCATGTACTGTACATAACAAAACGTCCGAAAAAATTTCAATAAAATAGTTTACATTTTGGAAGGAATGTATAGCACATTTTATTATGTACTATACAAAAAAATGTCTTACAAATTTTCAGTAAAATAGTTTACGTTTTGAATGGAATGTGTAGGACATTTTATATAACTACTGTACATAACAAAATGCCCTATAAGTTTTACGTAAAATAACTTACGTTTTGGAAGGAATGTATAGGACATTTTATTATGTGCTCTACGTAACAAAATAGCCTATAAATTTTCATTAAGAAACTTTAAAAAAAATCTACCAACATATAAGGAGAGAAAGTTTGAGAGAAGGAAAGTATTGTAGTTAAGATTGAAGAGACAAAAAACCAGAAAAAATAATTTGAGAGAGAGGGAGAGAGACAAAATAATAGAGAGATAGAGAAAGATAAAGTAGTTATAGAGAGGGAGAGATAATTAGAGCATCTACAATGCAACACTCAATCTTAGAAATTCTGAGTGCCACTTAGGATTTTTAGAGTTTTTTCTTAAAATTCCTCTCCAATGCAACACTCTATTGGGATCTCTAAGATGACGTGTCGAGGGTGGAATAGAAATATCTCAAGAGGACACTCTATTTCTAGAGTGTCCTCTTGAGATATCTCTAATTGTCCAACTCACCAATATTTGATTTTCAACCAATAGAAATCGAGTCTTCTATATTTTCTAAAATAACTAATTATTTATTGACAAAAATAACTATGCCACATAAGTAAATAAGATAAGTTTAGAGTTTTGCATTGGAGACAAACAAAAATTGAGGATCTCTATTAAGGCCACCTAGGAGTGAGAATCTCAATTTGAACTTGACACATAGGATGAATCGAGATTTTTGTGAGTTTTGCATTGGAGATACTCTTAAGGGGTAGAGAAACTCAATTAAAAGACGTGGAAAGAAATAAGGTTGAGAAATACATGTGTCGCGCTAGAAAAGAAAGGATGTGGGTTTGCACGGGTTTTGTGGGAGGGACATCTTTTGTATTTTTTCAAAGAATGATCCTCCAAACAGTAATTCTGCCCCCTTCTGATTTGTTAGACTTGCCCCTAAATATTTTTCTGACATGGGTTGTCTTCTCATTTCCCTCTTCTTTTTGGGCGCTTTGCCCAATCCCTCACAAAACTAGCAAATCAGTTAATAGAGACTTGGGCGATTGGGCTTCTCCCACCAAACAACATTTTGCTCTCTATTTATTTATTTATTTATTTTTATTCTTTTTTTACATTGTCTGATGAAGAATTGTGTTGAATTTATAAATTAGTTTTTCTGTTTTATTGTCTTTCGTGTATTTGTTGAAATATATTGAAGAGTCACAATTAAAATATAACACGGTTTCACCACGCCATTGAAAGAGACCACTTCATGTTGGATGAGGTGGAGATAACATCAATAATACCAGACTATAATGTAAAGGCGGATGCGTCTATAAGCGTTTTTTTACTTTTGGGCATCCCTCACTTTTTGTGCCTCACGGATTGAGAGAGTTTAAAGGCACTCAGACTTGCCCTAATTTTTGTTGGGTTTCAGGAACACAAACTGAGTCCAGTCCGAGGCCCTCAGATCATTCTAATCCGTGGGTTTTGGACTGGGCAATCAGACTCCTACAGACTATCAACCAATCATCCTCTTAAATACTACATATAAGATTATCACCAAAATACTAGTAGAGAGGCTAAAAATCCATCCCAATCCTATCATCTCCCCCTAGCAAGCTGCTTACATCCCAGGCAAGTAAATCTCTGATAAACATCATAACTGGGCAGGAAATCATTCACTCATTTTCGTAAAATGAAAGGTCGTACGGGTTTCTTTAGTCTAAAGCTTGACATGTCTAAAGCCTGCGACATGATCGAATGCAAATTCCTTCTTGACATAATGAGACAACTGGGGTTCTCTAGGCACTGGCTCAAAATGATAGAGGCATGTACCTCCACTACTTCTATGGTTGTTCTCATTAATGGGCGCCCAGGTCTCACTTTCTTCCCGACCAGAGGTATCCGACAGGGAGACCCTCTATCCCCATTTCTCTTCACCATAGCGATGAAAGGTCTTAGTCGTCTCCTCCTTTCTGAGGCGACCAAAGAGAATTTTCAGGGTTTCCCTACAAACAACCCGGAGCTAACGATATCGCACCTATTGTTTGCTGATGACTGTATCATCTTCGGTAGAAACTCTGTAGATAACATACACAACCTTAGGAACATCCTCAGCCTCTTCTGCTCTGCATCTGGTCAGATGATAAATTATGCTAAATCCAGTATCTTCTTTTCGAAGAAATCTCACCCCAAGTTCAAACGTATCATCATGAAAACCTTAAAAGTTAAGTATGCTTCCACATTTGAAAAATACCTTGGTGCGCAACTCTTTATTGGTGCTCACAAAACCAAAGTGTTCAATGGCCTGCTTGAGCAAATCCAATCCAAACTCTCCAAGTAGCATCACTCTTTCTTATCCCAAGCTGGTCGCACAGTAGTCATCTATGATGTACCAGCGACCGTTCCCCAATACCAGATGCAATGTTTGCCATCCCTAAAGGCATAAGCAAACGCATAACGACTTGTCAAAAGTCCTTCTGGTGGGGAAAAAAGGTATTTGCACCAAGGCTTGGTCAGACATCTGTCTCCCCAAGAGGTATGGTGGACTAGGAATCCATATTCCTCATCTAGACAATACTACTCTTTTAAGTAAATTAGCTTGGAGGCTCAAATAGAAACCAGATGCAATCTGGGTCAAATTCCTTCAAGCCAAGTACTGTTGGGTTGTGGTGGCTCCTAGTGTTCTAAGCGGAATCTCAGACATCTCATGTCTAACACTAGTATGTCTCAAGATCATCACGCATAAGCTAATAGTTAACTAAGAGTTAGAGATTACCTTAATCGCTAGTTTTCCGTCGAACCTTTCCAATCGAATGTGAAGACCAAGAGTTCTAAGTGTTGCTCCTCTACTCAAGACACTCAAATGATCAATTTGATCTCCCACCTTGTAGCTAGCTAGAACTCCAATGATGGTTTGATTAAGAAGAACACCTTCTTCTTTTTGACTAGTTAGATAGCTTGGGAATTAGCTCACTTTCTCTCTCTACTTGATGTTGTAGAGTAAGAAAGCTTCTTGAAAATTCCACACCTTAGTCAAGTCCCAAAGAGACATTAAATAGAATCCTAAGTTAGAGTCCCACCCTAATTAGGTTTCCCAAAAAGTCCTTTTGAATAAGATTAAGGAAATAGTCGAAAACAGAAACTAGTTTCTATTTTCCTATTTCCCTAACATGTGGCCGTCCAAACCAAACCCAAATGGTCAGATCTGACCGGACCCATTAGGGGAACCGGCCATCCAAGGCCGGCCCCTATTCGGGCCCAAAAACTTCACTTTTTTTCCCGATCCAAAATCCCTTCTATTGGGCCTTTTGTGTTATATTTGCCTAAACTTCATTTAGGCATATGAGACATGTTTATGGGACTCTCCCATGATTATATGTCTCATCCCACTAGTTATTTCATCTGATCAAATAGACATTCTTATGTGTAACCCGATGTATGATCCGGTCGAAGTTAGCCGCGAATTACTTCGTAATTTGACAATCGTAGTTGGTTTCTAGCTAAACACTACGACCCCTAAATCGTCTGGACTTGATGATCTTCTTCATCAATTGTTCTATCCGAAAAATTGCTCGCATTGCATCTTTGGTCGAAGGACATCTCCTTCAAGTATTACCCCCAGTCGAACACCCCTGGTCCTGCGAAAAATCATCATTCGTGGAACTAGAAAGTCATCAGAAAGCATTACGAGCTAATTGACAACCTGATAACTTGGGAAGTTCACTAAGGGGATAAAATTGACATTTGGAAAGACAACTGGATACCGAAACATTAAGGTCCTCTCATTAAAAATATGAACTCGAGTCTTACATAGGTCTCCCAACTCATAAACAATAATCAATGGTGTGAGGAGACCCTTAATGCTAATTTCAACTATACCACTTGCAATCTGATCAAGACTATTCCCATCTAACAAGAAGGCAATGATCAAATGAAATAGACTCTTACTAAGACTGGGAACTTCTTGGTTAAATCTATGTATCAACATCTCAATACTCCCCAAAACCCCTTTCCCATCACCACCATCAACTGGAATTTCACATGGATGGTCCCCTCTATCCCTCGCATCCACCTCTTCTTGTGGAAATGCTGCTCAGAAGCTTTCCCGGTACGTAATCATATAGGTAATTGTTACACATGGCCGAATTGTTCCGACACAGAAACAATATAACCATTGTACCTTTGCAAAAAAAAAAATATGATTTCACTTTAATATTATATCCACAAATAAAGAATCTGTGTCAGAGTGGATTCTTTCAAACTAGCTATACCTCAAATGAAATTCATTTTGTCACCATATTGTGGCACATATGGAAGGCAAGATGCGACCACTGCTTTCAAAACACAATAAACACCACTACGAAAGTCATAAAAAATATTATGGCTTTTCCCAAAAGTAGTACTTTGCAGAGAAACGTGCGCAACAAGATAGTCACAATATGGCAACCGCCAACTTTTTCGCTAATAAAAATTAATGTGGATGCTTCATTTTCAGATATTAACAACATTATTGGCACCAGTTGATTATTCATGATTCTCAATCTAAATTCCTAGAAGCGAAAGTTCGCACAACCAGAGCAAGAAAATAGTGAAGAAAGTGAAGCAATAGCAATTCTGGAAGGCATAACATGGGCGAGAGACCATATCATAAAGACATCATCATCATCGAGAGTGACAATATCAACCTAATACAACATCTAAACAACCCAAGACATAAAATCAACTGGCAATCGATGACTCACACCCGTAAAGTCAAAGAGATCAAAAGAAGTTTGAACATGGTCAAATTCAGCTGCATAAATCGTAGTCAAAACTCTCAAGCAGACAAGCTTGCTAAATGGGCAAGAATGAAGAATAGATCTAAATTGTGGAAATATGTACCTCATTTTCTTTCTAGTGTGTATTGTAATGGTACTCTGTTGTCTTAATGTGATTTACCCTTTCAAAAAAAAAAAGACATGGACTAAGAGCAAAAAAGACGGGACGTCTTTAAAGACAGGTTGTTGTGGTTACAACACCCAAGAAATGGCAATCAACATCAATAATTACATAATGTATTTAGAAAGGTTAAAACAACGATTGTTCAATTAAGCTCCCTACCTCTGGCCTGTCACCCTCTGAAGTTGGGGCCTTGAGGGGCCTCTCGGCTCCTCATCAGTTAATTCTTGGTGTCAACTATTTATTTCCCCACTTCCAACGAGAGGACCATTTTTCCACTAGTCTAATATCGTCACTGTTACGCTCTAATTTCTACCCTTCCAACAGGGGGGCAGGCCCAAAGCCACCAAAGCGGTTGCTTTGGGCCCCAACTTTATGAAGGGCCTACAATTTTTGAGTTTCGATGTATGTTTTCAAATAAAATTTATATTCTAAACAAACTTATAACATGATTTAATTGTAGCTTAGTGGCTAAGAGGTTAGTTTATGTGCAATAGGTTAAGGGCCTCTTGTAAGAGAATTTTAAGATTTTTTTTTCTTTTTACTTTTTTCAACATGGGGCCTCAAAATTTAATTTCGCTTGGGACCTCTCAAATGTTTGGGCTGGCCCTGCCTTCCAAATACTCTTTCTTTTTTTCTTCGGTTCATTGCAACTTTCACTCATTAGTTCAATTGTTATTTGGCAATTTAATTGTAGCTTATGTCGAGCACTAAATATATTCTAACTATTAAGCCACTTCGCTTATTTATATTCTCTCATTCTTCGGTCTGAATGACAGAATAAAAGTTTGTGAGAGCACGTAATATGTCGGGTAAATAATATTATAGTTAACCATCTGTTTTTAACTGAAGTTTTTGACCAATGACTACTTTAGTACTACTAATCTATTTTGATTAAAGAAAGCTTTAATTTATTGCAGAAAAATTTGTTGTTAACCCTTATGATCTCACATTGCCTTCTGACTCAAAAGATTTTAGATATTAAATTATGAAATTCTTGGAAAATATCACCTAATTATGTAATTATGTTTAATTTGACAGTTGACACTATTATTTTCATGCAAGTCACGAGGAGTTTCTTTTATAAAGAATTTTCGTATAGAAAATCAACTTCAAACTTATTTTAAGAGGCCATTGAGTTTTGCTTGAAGGAATCAAATCTCATGTGTGAACTGTCCCCTCTTTTTTTTTTGATGAAAAGAACTGCCCCCTCCTTATTGATTGTAATCACGACTTTGGGCCCTTTCAGGTGGGTCCACTATCTATTGAACTTATAGCATATATATATTTTTTTGGGGGGAGGGGAACATGTGCCCTGAGGACAGAGAATGCAGGGCAACCATGAATTTTTGGTGGCCAAAGCGAAATCTAAAATTGGATCCCTCTGTGTTATAAATAAATTCAAATTTTTCTTAAACTCTCCAGAACCTAAGGTCGGTCGTAAGTCCACCCTATGAAAATCTATATAATAAAACAGAAGAAAAAAAATTGACAAGGACAAACATTTTTTTTAATAAAGGATATTGTGTAGAAATCCTTAAGAATTTAATGTTGAGTCTTTTTTCACTTTTATCAGCTCCAACTATGACCATTAGATGTTTATATTTATCTCTTAATTACTCCAATCACACTTAATTTACTCTTTTCACCCCTTCCCCTCTCTTCTTCGACCGTTACATGCGAGTCCATGTAAAGGAGTGTATGATCATAGTTTCTTGCTAGAAATGAGTGAATTATCTTGCTATAGAAGTTTCGAACAATTTTTTTCTAATGTTTTAGCCTTTGTTGCGGTTGTCAAACAAGATGTTTCACCGTTCGTATCTCCTATTAGTATTTATATCATAGATCTGACCAGCTCTCTCTAGACCTCTTGGTTTACAGTTAGGGGTAATTGGGATTTTTTTCTAAAACGTCGAAAGTAGAGGAAATAATTAGCTATGATTTTCTCAATTCTCAATATTTCATGGTGATCTTTTTTGTTTGTTGTGGAAATATTCAATTGGAATAATAGACTGAGCTCCAGATGTTCGATCAAAATCCTCAACCAAATAATCCATTGATATTCAAAATACAAATAACGCACAATTAAACAATTAAGAAAACATATAATTTTTTAGAATGATATGAGATAGACATGTTGATGTAATTCAAGATGGTGTGTGTGTTTTGTCTGTAGTTGTCCACTTCTTCGGTTTCTATAACTATAATGTGGAAGAAGAATAGCAGAAAATAATGAAGGCTTTTATTTTCTTTTGATTTAAAAGTAAGTAATTATTTTGACCAACCCGACTCTAAGAGTGTAAAAAGAAAAACTGTTAAAAGATAATTTCTAGAGCCCTCAACGTGCATAAGCTATATGAAAACATTGAGCATTCTATATTTATAAGCATATCTAAATTGTCATGTTCGTTCTTTCAATACTAATAAGTTGTTTGGTAATTTAGACGCTTGAAGAAATTGTTCGATGTAGAGTGGAAAGATAAAACCATGTTAATTAATTAGTCTTCACATTTGGTGGTCTTTTAGTATTATTGTACTGTTTATTGGTCATATTTTGTAATTAATTAATATTTTTTGAACTTCAATTTTTCAGTTTGTAAATTATTTGTGTAAATAATTTTATTGACACAAATTTTTCCAGCTTAGATTCATTTTAATGAAGCTTTATCACACCAAAAAGATGGGGCAAACAAGTTTATTGATATGATGTGTTCTATGAAAGAGTTTGTGTCAGGAGGACGGTTATACCCTAGTACGTAAAAAAAAAAACTTAACATCTTTCCCATTATCCAACCTTTATTCGAGAATGCATATACAAGTCATTCCCATTTATTAATCAATAGTTTGCCGTGTGAGACATAGTTCACCTTGTGTGATGCTAAAATGGGATAGGGGATGTTTTGTTCATTTTTTATTTTGTTTTCCCGACCCCTTGATTTAAGCATCTAAAGTTTACGGATTTGTTCAATGACCTGAAGTAAAGAAGTAATTTTAGTTTCCAGATTACCTTGTTTAATATGGTAACAAAGACCTATCCATAAAATTCTTAATAATGTGTTTGTTCACCCCTTGAAATAACATCAAAAAACATTGACTTGAAAATCTCATATTAGATTAAAAGCAGATGTCTCCCAACAATGATGGTCATTTAGGTTCATTGAAGATAAAATAAAATCTAACATGGATGACAAATACATTATGTATAAAACATTGTTTTACGCTTTATACTGTTAGAGAAAAATCAAATTGTTTTTTGCTACCAGCCACCACATTCTAAACCTCCTATTACGAGAAGAATTTGATTTGTTCTACATGAGATTGAGGTTGTAGCTAATTAATGTTCTCAGGGATTTTAGTCTTTATAGCTCATTAATATCTTAACACTTATTTGCCTCTCTCCCAGTCTCCCTAAAATCGCTTCTCTTTCTTCAGGCCTTTTATTAGAGAAACCCCAATGTATAGCAATTGGGTTCCTCATTTCGGAGCCCCTAAATTGTTCATTTTGATTGTCTGACTTCTAGATCAGGGGCTTCCAACTTAAATATCAGGGGCTTTCAACTTAAATTCCAATTTAAATTTAAAATGTGTGATGTCAGCGTGGAATTTAGTTTTACTTATCAACCATAAATTATTAATTTTAAAACTAAAATTAAATATAATTCTCGAGAAATATAATTTTAACAAAATAAACAAAAACATGGAACTTTAAAAAAATATATTTAAACAAATATAAAAAGATAAAACAGAAATTGATTTAAAAATTATTTAAGAAAAAGTGTAGCTTAATCCACCCAATATAGTGTTGGGGCTCCCAAAAAAAAGACCTAAAAGTTATAATAGGAGTTTTTTTTTTTTGTTGAAGAGTTATAATAGGAGTTGGGAGCTCCAAAAAAAAGTCCTTCAATAATGGTTACTTATTGTTAAATAATTTGTAGCATTATGTATTATATGATCAAATGCACAAAAAAAAATACAATTTCGAAGATACCTGCTATTCTAAAGCAGTGCTTGTGTTAGGAGTTTATTTTCACTTGATTCTAAAACGTATTTGAAGCAAGAACCCGACAAAGATAAACAACGAAGGATAAGAAAACGCTAAGGAGACTTATGTTATCACTAGGTATAACCCGTGCCTCCGGCACGAACACTTTCTTTGTGTAATTTATGTAAGTAAGCAGGTGGTGAGTTGAAAGAAAAAAAATAAAAAAAATGAGATAAAATTATGGGCTGATGGCGTAACAAAAGAAGAAAGAAGGTAATTGTTTCTGAAATGGATATATAGTTATAATAAATGGATGATCAATCTATACAGATAAATCAAATAAACTGACAAAAAAAACCATTGCGATTGAAGTAAATTCTAATGTTGCTTTTGGGGCGTCGTTGTGTAGTTGAAGAATCCCCTGATTGTCGCCATGGAAACTTTCTCTCTCTATCTCTCTCCTTCTCTCTCTCTTCAATTTTTTTTTTTGTTAAAAGGTACAAATCTTAATAAGTAATTAAAGTGTCATTACAATACAAAGGAACTATAAAATAAGGAATTCTACTCCAAGTTTCAGATTTTTTTCTTCTTTCTAGCCCATTTCGCAAGCTTGTCCGCTGGAGCATTAAATTTTCTGCTAGTGTAACTAAATTTCACCCTATTGATCTGGTTTTTGACTTCATGAATTTTCCGGATGTGAATACGAGATTGCCTGTGAACTTCATGCTTAAAATTCTGGATGTTCTGGATGATATTGATGTTATCACTTTCAATGATGATATCTTTATAATTATGTTCAGCCGCCCAAAACAGACCATTAAGAATAGCTATTGCCTCGCCTTTTTCACTATTTCTGCTTCTAGTAATAGACGTGTGAGCTTCTATGAATTTAGCTTCGGAATCATGGATAATGAGACTGGTACCTGTTATTTCATGAACATTTATAAACGAAGCGCATCTACATTAATTTTCAACCAAGAGTATTCCGGTGGAATCCATCTAGTTTGCATGGGTTTGTTCTTGCTAATATTTATGGAAACATTTTTAGGAAAATTTAGAATCATTTTAATAATTTGGGAAAGGTCATTAATTTCAAATTGAAAACAATGATTGCATCTAGTTTTCCATATAATCCACAGAATAGTGGCTAAAAGATTCTGATAAGCCAAGTCGCTAAATTGAGGGGTGTGTTCCCAAGAAAAGATCCATTCTGCCACATTTGCAATATTTTCAGAAATGATGTTAAAATATAACCAAATATTTTTAGCCAGAGGGCAGTGTAGGAGTGCATGTTCTATAGATTCAATTTCATTACAATTAGGCAAACCAAGTTGTTGTCAATAAATCTACCAATTCTTTTCCTGACTGGGAGTGATTTATTACAAATTTTCCAAATGAAATTTTGAATTCTAGGGATAGTAGGAAGTTTCCAAATAAATTTCCAATTGGGGTTAAGGATAGTAGGGGAACTCATACTAGTGCATAGGTATTGGTACATCGATTTAACCGTGAATTTACCCGATTTTGTCAGCGTCCAAATCCTTTGGTCTTCTCCTGCCGTATAAATAGGGATGGATTTAATTAAGTTTTGTGTCTGATTATCAAAGGTTCTATTCAGAATCTCGTCATCCCATTCATTGTTATTGATTAATTGTGCGACCTTCGTAATATTAGCCTCGTTGTTATGATTCTGAGGAGAATTGCTGTCTGGAATCCAATTATCATTCCAAATGTTAATCTTATTACCATTATGGACCTCCCATGTCGTAAAATCTTCAATCTGATACAGCTGCTTCCTAATTGTCTTCCAGATCCATGAGTGGTGTGGTTTGGTTTGACCCGGGGAATCTGTAAGGGGAAAATATTTAGCTTTCAAGAACCGAACCCACATCGCATTGGGTTCCGCCTTAATCCTCCAGGCTAACTTACTAAGCATAGCTGTATTATCTAGCTCAGTACGATGTATTCCCAGCCCTCCCAAGGCTTTAGGAAGACAAATGTACGACCAAGATTTCGTGCAAATGCCTTTGGACTTACCCCACCAGAACGACTTTTGAATAGTCGTAATGCATTTGCTTATACCTTTAGGAACGGCAAAGCATTGCATTTGGTATCGGTGTACGGCGGCTGCTATCGTCGAAATAACAACAGAACGCCCAACTTGAGAAAGGAATGAATGATTCCACTTCTCTAGTTTATTCTTAATCTGATGAAGGATATCCTTAAAAGCATTGTTTTTATTTGCTCCGATGAAGAGCTGCGCCCCAAGATATTTATCCGAAGTGGACGCATTTTTTACTTTAAGAGAGCACATAATAATACGCTTGAATTTCGGGTGAGAGTTTTTGGAGTAGAAAATATTAGATTTCTTATAGTTAATCATCTGTCCTGATGAATCACAAAAAATATTAAGAGTGTTCTTGAGAATGTGAATGTTATCCAAGGAGTTCTGACCAAAAATAATGCAATCATCAGCAAACAGGAGATGAGAAATGGTGAGGTTACGATTATTCGTGGGGAACCCAATAAAGGTCTCTGTGTCACACTCAGCTACAATCATTCTACTTAGGCCTTCCATAGCTAATATGAAGAGAAAAGGGGACAGGGGTTCTCCTTGCCTGATACCTCTAGCTAGTCGGATAAAAGGTGGGCCCCGGATGACCATTGATCAGGACAGTCATAGATGAGGTAGCGAGACAAGTATTAATCATCTTGATCCAATGCTCAGAATATCCTAGCTTCCTCATAATGTCAGTTAAAAAGTTCCACTCAATTCGATCGAAAGCTTTGGACATGTCTAGTTTCAGGCCGAAATATCCTGTCGCTCCTTTCATCTTTTTCATAGAGTGAATTATCTCCTGTCCTATGATAATATTATCCGAAATTTGTCTACCCGGGATATAAGCCGCTTGAAACGGAGTAATAATGTCATTAAGTGTTTCTTTAAACCTATCAGCTAAAATTTTCGTGATGATCTTATAGGTTGTATTAAGGAGACTAATCGGCCTGTAGTCCGCCGGAATCTGAGGAGTAGCTGATTTTGGGATAAGACAAATATGAGTGTGGTTAGCATCTCCAGGTAAAGTAGCGGATAGAAAAAAATTATGAACAAGATTATGAATATCAGGTCTGACAGTATCCCAGTTAGTTTGAAAGAAAAAAGGTGGGTAACCATCAGGTCCCGGAGCCGCTTCTTTCTTGAGTCCCTTAATAGCATTATTGATCTCATATTCATCTGGAATAGCATTAAGTTTATTGTCCTGATGAGGGGAAATAGAGTGATGAAAAAGATTAAGAATGTCTGGTGCAGTCGTAGTATTATCTGAAGTGTTAATTTTCAAGAGGTGTGAAGTGAAGATAGTTTGAATACGATTCATGTCTTCCTGCCAGTCTCCATTATTATCTTTAATAGCCCTAATTTCAATTATTACGATTCCGATGAATGGCCTGAGAATGAAAGTATTTGGTGTTCCTATCCCCCACAGAAATAAAATTATTTCTGGATTTCTCCTTCCAGAGATAATCTTGATATTGCTACTAGTTTGAAACTATTAAGCTCATGTCTTCCTGTCAGTCTCCATTATTAGTTGCTCATTCAAACTATTAAGCTCCTCTTTATTGCTACTAGTTTGAATTCTCTCAGTGATAATCTTGATATTGCTATCTATATTACCAAACACCTTTTTATTCCATAAAGTTAGATGTTTACTTAACTTTTTTAGCTCCCCTTGGATGTCTTGATTAGTATTCCATTTTTCCGCTATGAAATCATGACACTCCGGATGATTCATCCAAGTACGCAGGAATTTAAAAGGTTTAGGCTTACTATAACTATTATTACTATCAGCTAGCAAAATAGGGAGATGATCAGATCCCACCGAGTCTAGGTGAGTAATGCTAGATAATTGATAAAGCGTCAGCCAATGGAGATTGGAAAGTGCTCTATCTAGTCGTTCTTGAATCAACTTCTCACCATATTGCTTGTTACTCCAGGTGTAAGGGCTTCCCTGGAAGCCCATATCCGTCAGCTCCAGCTGACTAATAATAGAGAATACTAGACAAACGGGAATTGTTGGCTTGGGAACCACCGTGCTTTTCTGTCTTATCTAGAATGCTATTAAAGTCTCCTATGACCGTCCACGGCATATTATTATCCACATTGAGGTTAATCAGAGTTTTCCAAGGTTTTAGTTTATTTTTGTGATAGGGACAGCCATAAAATCCCGTAATAAAATTATAAACATTATTGTTAGAGTTGAAAATTCTAGCATGGATCACATTATTATCTGAGTATAATATGGTAGTATTTCAATGATGTTTCCAGTACATAACAAGACCTCCCGCTTTGTTAATCGGATCCACAAAGTGACTACTATAATATTTTTGAAGCTTTATGTTCTTGTTAATTAATTTAGCCTTATTCTTAGTTTCAGCTAGGAAAATGATGTCTGAGTTGTGTCTATTAATGAGATTCAAAAGATGTTTTTTGGTGAGATACTGAGAGATCCCCCTAATGTTCCAGCTAAGGATAGAGGGACACTGGATCGGTGGGTTATTCATTTATAACTAACGGAATTATATAGGCACTACTACTAAAGGAAGACAAGACAAAAATCTCTCTAAGCTAACCGCACCCACCCCGAAGATAACTAGAAACTCAAAGATCTATGCTAATGACCCCCACCTCCGGCTAACTAGAAAAGGAAAAGAAACTAACAGATTAAGCTGAATAACTACTCTAAATATTCCTACTAACTCTGAAATAAACACTTAAGAAATTGAGGACGAACAAACTATAATAAAACAAAACAGGGTACTAATCAACTTGAGATTAAAAGTTTAACCTGATTGTAATAATACTTAAGGAACCAGATAAACTAAAGCATATGTATTATCCGATCATAACATATAACTATTAACAAAAGCGCATCTATCTTATATTAGATGCTAAAAACACATAACCAAAGTATTAGAACGATAACATAAACCACCATTAAAACTAAATAAACCAGAACAGAAATTCACCAAGAAACCTAAACATCAACCGAGTAAACTATTCATGTTCCCCCTCCTCTCTGGTCTCATTGGATGGACCAGGAGACGCCAACATTGAATCTGCAAAGAGGTGCCTGCGTCTTTCTTCTGGGCTGTCAATGGACTCCATAGGAGGTGAGAACCAACTGGGAGGAATGGAAGAAGAGTGGAAAGAAGACGACGAGGACTGACCAGAATACCATCCAACTTGATTCTCCACCAAATAAACATCCTTCATCTTCTCAAGCTCAAAAGCCTTCCTGAGATTTGATTTCCTCCTGACATCCTCTTCTATTTTGACCTCCATATTCACATCGAGATCTTTCCTCTACCTTGAAATATCTCATGACGAGGAATGGGAGGACTAATCATATTATTAGCAATGGAAGAAGTGACCACAAAGAGAGCCCAAGTTTCAGAGGAAAGAGGGACAGAGGGCTGAGTCTCCATTGGAGTGCCAAATGCATGAGTTTGAGGCTTGACACAGGGAGTAATCGAATGCTCGACTATTCTACACTTATGACATATAGCTTTTGGAAACTTGTAGTAACTAAAGTTCACTGGCTTACCTCTATCAGTGAAAATGGAGTTGAGTGTAGCCAACAGAGGAGTCCTGACGTCGTACATGAATTGAATCCTGATAGTGGAGTTGTTAATCGTACTGAAATTCCTTGGCTGAATCTGAATGATATACCCCATGCAAGAAAAAATAATCTCTAAGTCTTGCCTATTTTGAATGGAAGAAGGTAGACCCGAGAAGCTACACCACATGGGTTCTAGCATGAGAGGAGGAATCACATCTCTAAGTGGGAAATCCACATCCTGCATCACCACAAGAAAACCCCTTATGATCCATGGTCTACCTTGGTGGATCTCATTGAAGACAGTGAGATTTCGAGGTTTAATGAGGAAGTGATTCTGACCAGTAGCAGAAGGGGTTATCCAACACTCCCTAAAGAACCGAGATTGGCCAGAAAGATGCTTTCTAATGAAGCCGATGCCATAATCATACTTACAACATAACCTAGCTAAGAAACCTGAAGAAATCTCAAGAAGTTCTTTGTTTTCAGAGGGTTTAGGGTAACAAATAGTAAGGTTTCCACCTTCTGAAAGACTCAGTTGTACCGACATTTTTGGAGTTAGGTCGTCAAGATTCAGATCAGAGGGGTTGGTCGACATGAAAAAAGAGAACAGGTAGTAGAAGAAGAAGTAAAAGAATATAACTTTCCTATCAGGGACTATCATGAGGAAGAGAAGAAGACAGGATTGAACTTTAAAGAATATGATGAGTCTCTCCTTTCTACTTCGCTCAGACATCCTCTCCAACTCCCTAGACCACGTGTATACTCAAGGGATAACACTCGTCTAGAGAAAAGAGAGATCTTCTAGAGATCTCCAACACTTGTAAGAGAAGTGTAAACCAACCCCAACAGACGATGACAGAGAAAGACTCACCAGGTACGGCGCATGCGAGGGAGAACTTGAAGAGTTTACTCGATTGAATCACTTATTTATTACACATGGTTGAATTCCAAATATAATACTAGACAGATGTAAAACAATTAAAGGGGATAGATTATTACCTTGATTTGCCTGAATATCCTCTCTTAGCCGTTTCCCTAGACGAGATGAAGTTTTTTGATCTTCCTCTTATCTAGAAGTTATACTTCTAAGTGCTTAATTATTGATATCTGTGAGGTCTCTAATACCAAAATAAAGGATTGTGTGTTATGTTTACTGCTAGGTGCGTTTGTCAAAGTGCCCTAAAGGTGAAATTAGGGTTTCAATGAGGGAGAAAGGAGAGGGATGACTACGGAGTGGCTGACGTCATCACGGAGTCTCTCTCTCCTCAAAAACCCTCACACACAAACTTTTTTCTTTCTCTCTTCAATTGGTTCTTGAATACTTTCATGGATTTCTTCCTCACGAATCCTAACCTCCTTCACCTTTGTGCTCTTTGTCGCCCAAAACTTGGTTAAGTTAAACAACAGTAAAGATTAAACCCTAAAAAGATTATAATACAGAAAGGACTAAATTGCCCTTAGTTGCATTAGAAAATTAAAAATTCCAGACTGGGCAGCTAGCTGCTTGGCCTGGTCTCTTAATGGGTCCGCCCATGTACTCAATTTTGTTTCTCCCTTACATTTTCATGCAAATAATCTTCATTCTCACTTCGTATGTGATGTATATAAACTCGAAAAGGAACTTTTTCAAAAGTTGACAAATGTTAAATAAACATTTCCATGTTATTTGAATTAGGTTTGGAAACGATGCTGACCTTTTTCAATAAAATAGCCAAAGAAACATAAAAATATACTTTAGACTTTAGAGAGATAGTGGCAGCAGAAGTGTAAAGTTTGGTAATTTTTGGATTAGCTGTGAAGAAATTTCTTAACATTCTTATAAAATTTTGGGAACACCGAACATCATTTCAAATTAGAGTTTGTTTCCTACATTGAAAAGTTAACGAGGAAAACTTAAGAAAATCGATTTTCCACTGTTTGGTATGACCAAAATTATGAGAAAGTCAAATTCCCGTTAGAAATAAAAAAAAGTAGGAAAAAAGGTCTAAAGATTCTTCCGACTAAAAAGATTAGAAAACTGAACTCCCACCCTCACAAAAACATGTTATCTTTCCTCCCGTGTTTATCCTTTCTAACTCTTTTTATCTCTACTACTCATTTGCTCTCTCAATCTTTGGTCTCTACTTAATTTCTGATCTCTCCCTCTCAATCTCTGGTCTCCCTTTCCTTGTTTAGATTGGACGATCTGAAATTCTGCAAGGTATTACTGTCAACTCTCAAAACTCCGAAATTTCTTCTCATTTATTAAGATCTTATTTGGTCTTCTTTCCAATATCTTAAGATTTTGAGATTCTTAGGCGTTGTTTGTTTTTAATTTTTTTCAAATCTGAAATCTGAACTGAAATCCAATTCAGATTTCAAATGTTCATTTGTTAGTTTAAGAAAATCTGAAAATGTGATTGAATTAAATTATGGTTTGAATGGGCTGAAAAAGAACCCACATATTTCAAACTTCAAAACAAGTTTGACAAAGAGACACAAATGTTGAAATAGGTCAAATGACCCTTATACCCCCTCTGATTTACAAAAACATTCTACTCCAACTATATGGCAGCACCCCATTCAGATCACCACCACCAACACCTAAGTCAGACCAGCACCATCACCACCAAAGTCAAACCACCACAACCACCTAAGTCATACCGCAACCATCCCACCACCTAAGTCAGACCGCAACCACCACCACCACTTAAGTCAACCCACCACCACCTAAGTCAGACCCCCCCACCACCACCTAAGTCAAACCCTAATTAAAATTTGGCATCGGGTCCCCAAATTCTTAATGTCGCCATTGAAATAAAAAAAACCCACCAAACTCAATTTGTAAATGCTTAATAACAAAAAGTTGGATACCCATTTTTCCAAGGTTGATGTTTTGGAGAAACAAAGGAATTTTCCAGGTGCAAACTATTGGGTGGAAACAAAAAAAAATTGTAATAATTTGTTTCCTCTAAACATTACCCACCCTTAATGTCTTTTCAATTTCTTCTTCCTCCATCTTCCCTTCCCACCTCCTTTATGAACTCTGGTAACCTCCACCATAACCTCCGCAACCTCTCCTTCCAACTCCACCTTCATCATTGTTTTCTTGAACCTCACTCTAATATTTCCTCTTCCTTTTAACTTCTCTCTCTTTCCCTCTCTAAATTTCGGGAAAAGGGAGAGCCCCTTCGTTGAAACCCGTCTTGTTTTCCAAAAGAAAAGTCGTACGAAAAACCAAATGGGGTTGCTCCGGAACTTACAAAGAGAAAAAGAGAAAAAAAACAGGAAGAGGGATGAAGAT
This sequence comes from Eschscholzia californica subsp. californica, assembly GCA_002897215.1. Taxonomy (NCBI): domain Eukaryota; kingdom Viridiplantae; phylum Streptophyta; class Magnoliopsida; order Ranunculales; family Papaveraceae; genus Eschscholzia; species Eschscholzia californica. The sequence goes on along the minus strand of BEHA01000962.1, from coordinate 1,192,518 downwards.
AGACAGAAAGAGGAGAGATAGAGAGAGAGAGAGAAGAGAAAAATATATAAAGGTCGCGCGGTCGGAATCTTGGATGCAACATGAGAAAGGGTGTGTTTGGAAGATTTTTTTTGTTTTCCCACCATATGAAATTTTATACACCGGAAACCTTCCTTGTTTCCCCAATATATCGATCTTTCGTAAATGTGTATTGTGGAGCACGATTTGACTTCAAACCCCATTTGGGGTTTAAGAGGAAGCAATTGAGATTCGAAAGCATTGTATACCGTCCCGAAAACTTAAGAGTTTGAAAAAAGAAATATCTGTGAGGGCGGAAGCTGAGAGAGAGAGAAGTAAGAATAGATTTTGGAAGTCTCTTTATCTTTGCTTCTCCCAAAAGAACCCTTATCTTCTTCTGAATAGATCTTTCTGACTCCAACTTAGAAAATCAAGATAAGAACATTATGATTTGGGTTATTGGGTCTTGATCTGAATTTGTTTACTTGACTCAAGTAAAGAGTTGACCTCGGCAATGGAAGATGGCCATGCATTTTTAAGATGATCTATGGAATGAGAATACTACAGTTGCCACTATCCAGAAATGAAGCTTACGCTCCATAACTCTTCCGATTGTAGAAATTGTAATAAAATTTGTCGGGCACCCTTTGGTGTAACGATTGGACATCCCTCTTAAACCTATGAGGTTGTGGGAAAGAGTCTCGGTGAAAGCAGTTTGCCATCAAGATTTGTCACATGTAATTTAGGCAATATATAAAGTAAAATATTTTTAATAAAATTAGGCGGTTATTGTGCTCATCACATCTTCATGATGTATCCTATACCTTGTAACGACTAACGTAAACGTAGTCGATTTCTCGAAAGAAAAAAAACTCTTCCGGTTGATCGTACATGATAGACACACAACTTTAAGACACTGTTCGAAGTCTACCCAATAGTCACAAAAATGTGCATAATAACTACTTCCTCATGTACGCACTGATCAGCCCGAACAGCCCATCTGAAGCAAAATATGGACTTTAAGATAAAAATGGAATATGGTTATGAATTTGAATAGGATGGAAGTTTAAGACGAAAATGGAAGCTCCAGCATATAGTTTTATGAGCCAATTGAATTAGGTCCCAACGGAAAGAGAATATCAAGAATAACAAGGTGAAATCTTTCAACAACAAAAAAACAAGGTGAAATCTTTTTATTAGTGGGGGCCATTTTACATAAACATCAAAATTTAAGCCACCCAAATGCACAAGAGATCATAAAAACAATACAAATAGATTATAAGTTCACTTCACTGATAATCTACTGCTGTTGAAACCGAGAACCGCCTTTAAGAAAGTTTTTCGGCTTCGAACAATGAAGTTCCAGATAATCTTGCTTTTTCACAAGCATCAGCCAACTATAAGAACCCTAGTTCTTTAGTGTACACACCTCACATGACCTTTAGAGATCTTCTATATATCTTCAAGGGAAGAGAAGTGATTGTTAATTGCATTAAGTGTTTCTTGACTAATTTCGACCTTGTTTAACCATTTGAAGGGCACCTTTCTTTGTACTGGATCCTTCTCCACTGTTTGCTCATCAGATGTCTCAAAAACCTGGCTTTTAGTAATAATAGAGGTTTTCTCGTGCTCGCCGAACAACTGAGATTGCATTCTCAAGCAAGACTTCAAATCATCTTCGTTTCTAGCTTTTTTCAATTTCTCCATAAGATCATTTACTCCTGATAACCTTTCAGCACGTACATACTTCGTCTTTTTTAACCTTTCAACTTCCTTTTCAGGATCCAGATCGTAGTCATCTCCAGCAATTCCCTCATCACTGCATTCTGATTTTTGTAACTTTCTCAGTCCTCGATCCACCGTATCTCGTATTCGTTTTCTGAAGCTATCTGTTCTCCAAGGACTTGATCTAAGTTTTGATTTCAACTCTAACATGATTCTGACATTGTCATCTTCCTTATTAGCAGACGTTGGTTTTGCCACAGGTCCATCAATGGTGGGTTTTGGAGCAGGCACATCAATGGTGGATGTCGGTTCTGGCGCAGCATCAAAGGTGGGTTTTGGAGCAGGCACATCAATGGGGAAGGACGGTTCTGGCGCAGCATCAATGGTGGGTTTTGGAGCAGGCACATCAATGGGGGAGGTCAGTTCTGGCGCAGCATCAATGGTGGGTTTGGGAGCAGGCCCATCAACGGCGGGTATTGGAGCAGGCCCATCAACGGCGGGTATCGGAGCAGGCCCATCAACGGCGGGTATCGGAGCAGGCCCATCAACGGCAGATATCGGAGCAGGCCCGTCAACAGCAGGTATCGAAACAGGCCCATCAACAGCAGGTATCGGAGCAGGCCCATCAACGGCAGCTATCGGAGCAGGCCCATTAACGGCAGGTATCAGAGCAGGCCCATCAACGGCGGGTTTTGGACCAGGCCCAATAGCGGAGGTCATATCTGGCGCAGGTCCATCAGTGGCAGGTTCTGTAGCAGGCCCATCAATGGCGGGTTTTGGCACAGGTTCATCGATGGCGGGGATTTCAAGCGACGACTGAACAGAAAATGCTTCCTCCAATAGACTCACATTAAGCATGTATCTATCAAAAGCTTCATTTTCCGTCTCAATGTTTCTGTCCTTGTACTCCTTCAGCTTGGAAAACCTCCATCTGTTTATAGCTGCAGCTTCCTAATAACAAATCCAGAGGTTGGTTCTAGTTTGTCCTATCCCATGGACTACATAACAATCAAGCTAAAACATTTTCGTTTACAGAAACTATTACCTTTCTAGTCAGCGGCCTCCTCGCACGAGCAGCTTGGGATCCATTTAATTGAGAAAGTTGTCGAAGAGCAGAAACCCTCAATGATGTGCTGAAAGAAATTTAACATAAGATTGTTTGCTATTGCTCAAAAGTTAAATACAGGATACAACCTCAACCTCAGAGGCCTTAAAATAGAAGTTCTTGATCGAGTCAATACTATTATCAGCAAAAAACCAAGTACATTTAATAGATCAACTCATTTCCAAGCGAAAAGAGGGGGTGACAGAAGTAAAACAAACTGAAAACATGGCAAATCATTAAGCATACGGTGAAATTTAGGATAAATAAACATTCCAAATAGCCCAGTGGATAAAATAGCTATGAGCAAAAAGTCTGTTAAATCTATCTCTACGGATCTTAGAGTTTATATCTTACCCTGGGGAAGATGCGTCTGTTGGTTGCTTGTCAGTCGAATGAGATGATGAATTTGATTGCTTGTCTGAATTTGTTGTATTTGACTTGAGGACTGAAATGCCACACAAGAGAAAAACTTGTTAACCACGTGATCAACTCTGACAACAAACACGAGGCACCACACTCACCATAAACGGGAAGTTGGTGATTTTTTCAGTAGTAAGCAGTAAGCATATGTGATAGTTCGCGGGTACCAGTAGGTACTGGATTTACCCATAGTGATCTTAAATATCTTTCTCGTGCACTAGTACAGGTGAAGTAAAAGATCGGTTAAGAAGTAATTGTTTTTCATGATCGTGAGTGCTACTTACCGTGTATATGACATGGATTTTGAGCTTTTGCACAGCAGCTCTTGCATGACTGATATGGACACCTACATCCGGATGAGAAATCAATCAGAAACATAGAGAAAGCATTTCATTGTCTCTTTTAAATCACAGTTTTGAACCATTGTTTATGATTCCTAAAGAAGCTTAAACAATAGAAGCAAGACAACTTGCTACATTAATATTAGCCATTTACTCAAACCCATCAAATTCCTCTTACAATTCAAAGCCATATTTTCGTAACTCCCGGAATATTGATGTCATAAAAAATCAACATGCCCAGGTACTTGCTACTTCCTAGTACTGGAATGTTGATCATGAAGTGTGGCCATTTGCAGCCCAATACAACAAACCGAACTGTGTAACTCAATAACAATTTTACTTGCAGAATATGGACACAAGGTATTCTTCAGATAAGCTGACATTTGTGATGCATATGACAACGTTATCAAGTTTTCTCCCTCTATCTGTTGAGTAGAGCAAACCCAGTGGGGGCTCCCATTTCATTTTGGGAGCCTCTTGGCTCTTGGGTTCCCAACTCCAGGAGAGGCTCCCAACCCAAATTAATTTGTTTGGTGTGTTTGTTATGTACGTATGTCGGATTTTAATTCCAATTTTCAACTATTAAATTATGGACCATATTGAAAATTTTGTCAATCATTTCTTTTGGTAATTTATTTTGACTGTTTCATTATGAGAACCCATGAAAATAACAAAAAAGAACAAAAAACTGATCACAGAAAAAAATCAATAATGATAAAGTGGGGTGGATCCCTTTTTTAGGGGATCCACCCCAAAATAGCTGTTGGAAGGCCCAACGGCTAGTTGATAGAGGCTCCCAGCCTCTTGGGGAGCTCAGCTAAGGAGCTCCCTCTTGGAGCAACCCGGCTGGGGGATGGGCTACCAAATCTTTTAATTTGGGAGGCCAGCACCTAGCTGTTGGGTTTGCTCTTAGTGGAGGAATATCTCAGACAGTATGGGGTTCTCTCAAACAGCTGTGTACGTTAAATTAAATTGACATAGTTCTATGTTGATGAAGAGAGAGTGCTAGAAGGGTGCACCAAAAGACCCAAACATTGGATACTTCTGTTTTGAGCAACGCGTGAATTGTTTCAATGTAACATCGACTGTAAAGTAGGACTAAGACATTCTGTGTTCACGTTTTTTGTTTTTATCAAACAGAAAGCACCATTAGAAAACTCCTGCAACTGCTTCTACAGCTCGATCTAGAAAGCATTTAATTTGTGACCAGGCAGTTCTTATTTGTGTTCTTCTCTAAGTCGGAAGCTGTATTCTCTTTGGGTTCCTTCATACTCGGGGTTGCAAAAGAGTAACTGAGTGCGGATTACATAACCACTTCGAATCATGCCTATCTCGCCTGAGGCGCTAGGCGCAGGCGAAGTGCAATCCTAAGTGGAGCAAGGCTCTTCATTGTAAAACACAAGAAAATGTATAAAGAGTAACATGTAGATAATATGGGAGCTTCAAATAATAATAATAATAATAAAAGATACAAAGTATGTAAAATCATGTGGGATGCTAGTATGAAGATTAAAAAAAATTCTTCCAATGGGCAATTGTATGCAAAGTGGCATTTGATTTCTAATTATATTTGCTGTGGGACAGGTAACAGTGTTGGCCTTCTCAAACTGGTTCCTATTATTTCACTTCCTATTATTTGGCTCACGGGATATATTACTATAAGTCTGTGCCATCTTTAATATTACACTCATACAGATGGACACACGCACACACACAAACACAAGCTCACTGTCTAAAAGATTAATACAACCTCATCCAGTTATTATCATTGCCCTTCTTATTCCGTCTTCTATTTAAGCCTCAGACATAGCCTTATATCATACTTCTTTACTTTCCTTCTGAAGCTCTACATATTAAGCAGTAAGTATAGTACAATGTTCCAGAAAATCAGGGAAGAAAGTCTACTGCCAAATTGCAAGTATCCACGGACAAAAAGAAACAACAATGGAGCTAAAAAGGAGTCCAAAAGGCCTTTTCGGCATCTGCAAAATCAAGACCGATAATAGGGTAGACAACAAAGCCTCCTAGGAGCTAGGATCCGATGAAATTGTTCGTAATCAATATTTCAGTCCATTCGTTACCCCTGGACCAAGCGTTTAGGGTTCTTTGTGCCAAGTAAACAATAGACTCAGCAGTAATCCATTTATTTTTTGAACTAGCATTTTAAGGCATCTTTAAGCTTGAAGTCAAGTTGGCCTTCAGCTCGGACCCAATAGACTGAACTACTTCAAATTGGGCTGTTTATCGTCCAAACCATCTGCCCTAGTTGCAGGCTTACGCAAGTTAAGAGGAGGACTAATGGAAGCTCTCTCGAGTCTCCCCCTGAAGTCCAATAAAAGCTCACTGTGCAGGAAACAACCTCAGGTAGCTGATACTAGCTCACTAAGAAGGAAAAGACGAGAGATTTCATAACAAGGATGCAAATCAAACATAACCTAACTATGCGAAATAAAAGGAAACCAATCGGGTACTTGGTGAAAGAATTTGCGATATTAGGGTTTCTAACCGAAATATATGCAAGTAAAGCAAAGAAATCAAGAAGAAATTCGAACCAAGATGGTAAAGGTACTATTGATGATGGGGAAAACCCTAAAAGGTACTGTTTTTAGGGTTTTTAAAGTTCAGTTTTAATTCTATGTTTACGTCCTAGACTTTTCAGAAAATGGAGAAAAAAATGAAGTTTGAGAGAGAGGGAGAAACGGAAACCTGGAACGAGCGACATTGCCGCACTTGGAACACTTGGGCTTGTTAAGTCCCCGTAAGGTCTTGGGTACGTGAAGCGGGACAGAGGCAGTGGTGGTTGGGATGGTGTTGACGGTGCTGGTGGTTGGGATGGTGGGGACGGCGGTACTGGTCGGAATGGTGGTTGTTGGAGCGGTGGTGATGGTTGCGACGGCGGCAGCGGTGGCGATTATAGGAGTTTCGGTGTCAGAATTGGTCGGAAGTCGCGGAACCGTGCCGGGCTGGGACATCGTCGCCATCTGTTTCGGGTTGAGAGCGGAGGAACTTCTCTGTTTCTATATCAATAGGAAGTTCTAGAGGCGCCTAAGTTTTCTGCTAGCGGCGCCTAACTCCCACCCCTTGAACTTTGGCCCCCTTTTGACCACGTCGTTAGAGCAACTCCAACCCGGGGCACGTAGGGCTGAATGAGGCTCAGCCCCAAGCAAGTCTTCAGTCGACTCTAACGTAAAGTCGACTGAGGACTTCCCCACGTGAACGTTGGGGTTCTAACGATCACGTGAGCAATCCCCATGGCCGTTGGAGCAAATCCAACGACCATAATTAAAAAAAAAAAATTAATTTAAAAAAAAAACTAAAAATAGTTCACACACGTGTTTCGCAAACACACAAGATCATATACATTTTTCACACACGTATTTGGCATGAGCGCAATTTTTAGACCTAAACCCCTCAATGATTTTTAGGGTTGAGACATTTGATTTAATTTTGGATAGAAAACGTGGTTTTTAAGCCTAAACCCCTCAAGGGTTGGACTTGCGCTTATGTAGACGCCCCTCCAAGGACTAGGAGATAGTTAAAGGTTTTAGTGAGGGTGTCACTTTTAGTCGCCCACTTCTTATTTTCTTTCCTCGTGGCTAAGAAATCGTTTGACAAGTAAAATTAAATTTATTCTACTTCCAATAGAAGTCTTTTGCTTTAACAAAGAAAAAAGTTATTAAAAGTACATTTGGCAAATTAGTTACTTATGTGGTGATGGACGTCGTTGTGAGGTTCTGGTAAATGTGGTGGTGCTGATGGTAGTTTTTTAATTGTTGTGGAAGTATATTAGTGGTTGGTGTGGTAATATAAGTAGTAATGGTGCTGGAACCAAGGTGGTGGTTGAGAGGTGGCAGTTCAAATGACGGTGGTTGAGGTGTGATGGTGGCGGTGGTTAAGGTGTGACGACTTGGTAATTGAAGTGTGGTGGTGGTCGAGGTGTGATGGTGGTGAAGGTGATGGTAGAGGTACGGTTACGATGGAATAGTGGTGGTTTTTGTGTGATGGTTAAAAGAAAAATTAGGTGAAGTAAAATTCGTGTATATATTTAACTTAATTAACTTAACTTTAAAGTCAATAATCAAAATATATGTCAAACTAACTTATTTTGCTTAGGAAAATACTAAGTGTACAAAGAATTTTTGACAAAATCCTTGACTCGATGAGTCACACGGTTAAAAGAACGGTCCAGATGAAAGTCAGACTTTGAAAATCTTTTATCTTTTAGTGAAAATGAGTTATTAAGTCAAGAATTTTGTCAAAGATTTTGTCATTGTAGCACTCCCGTTTTGCTTATTGACTTTACCATACTAACAGTTTTTTATCTTCATGTTGCCAAATGACACCTAAGGTTAGGAATTTAGTCCCAACCAGAAACCCGACCCGGAACGCCCGAGTTCGAAGATAAAACGTACAACCCGTCCCTCAGACGAGATTTGTCCGCTTGGATCATTAAATTTTGGCGGTCTGGCTTGGGCTATACTAAAAAATTCCTCACCAAGTGCATAACCTGAGTCGCATACTCGACTTATCAGTTCTGCTAGATTACAACTTGTTGGGTGGTCAGACTTAGAGTGGATCCAAGGGTTTTGTATGCATAAAAAACCTCGTCTCCTTGCCTCTTTAGTCTTTACCGCCCAAAAGAGAAAGTGAGAGGGGGAGAGAGTGATAGCCCAAAATGGGTTTATTCTCTATGTGTAGGGATCAAGTTATAGTAAAGTTTGTAAATCGGAAAATTGTTCCAAGGAACAAGTAATTTTATCTAAATCTTAAATTAACACTCCATTCATTGATCTTGGTTTGATTTTGTGAAAACTATTTTTAAAAGAAAACAAGAAAAGACTAAAGAAAAATCAAGATGGAAAAGGAATCTAGGGTTCTTGATTCCACCACATAAATGGATTATCTAAAATATGCATTCAATTAACAAATTCATTTTTTCATATATAACTCAAAATCTAACATAATAAACTATTTAGATTCCGGAAGATATTCTTTAATAACACATTTCAAAATCATTTATATTTTAATTGGTTATCACATAAAAGTTATATTCCTTAATAATCATTCATCATCTAATAAGCATATCTCATCTAAAAAACTTAACAAAAGCATGAAATATCTCACTGTGAAGCATGAACAAAGACAAGATTATAAAATCTATATAAAATAACAATTAATAGACATTGAAGCTCAATACAAGGTTTCATTAATCAATAACATATTTCAAAATAAGCCCAAGTATGGGTTTCCTCTAAAACTCTAGATACAAGATTAGCTACTCATGAAATCTGAAGTAATATTCATTGAAATTCTAAAGTAAATGGAATTACAAAAGATAATGAAAAGAAATCACCAAATGAGATTTAGATCCATAGCTCCTTGTGCCTCCATGTTGATGTCTAATATTAGCTCCAAATATTTTTAAGAATATCACCCAAAACTCCAAATAATAGCTTTTTAGAAGATGAAAGAAGAGAAATTTAGAAGAGAGATAGAAGAAGGAGAGATTTTAGAGAAGAAGTTATGGAGAAATTAGAAGTTTAGAAGAAGAAATTAGGAGTAGAAAGAAATTGTAGAGAATAGATGAAGGTGGCTAGAGAAAGTAGTAGAAGAAATGGATTTAGGGTTAGAGGACTCTAAGTCTACCAAATAATGTGAGGAAGAGGTTTATTTATATTGGTGGTGGTTAGGGTTTTAGATGATAAGGTTGAAAAGGGTAAAAATGTCTAGGTTTGGTTACTTTATCTCCAAGAAATAAATAAGCATTGGCTAAGGAATCAACTAGTACAATTGGGGGCAAATCTGAAATTTTTTATGGGAGTTGTGGTGAAAAGATGGTCACTTGTCAATTTGTTATAGGCTGAAAATTGAGTGGGACAAAAAAGAGGGACATTTCTGTAAATTCAGGGGCTAAAAGTGAAAACCCCTAATCAATTTCCTTATGTGTGGTGGTTGGGAATAAATGATGTCGTTATGGTGTTTCGCGGTGTAAGCTATTAAACTGCTTAGGCCATAAAATCAGGCCACATAATCTTGTCTTGTCCCACCAGCCAGAAAGGTAACCGACATGATCCAACCAGTCAACATTATTTGACTTCATCTTTGCCTTTGCATATTTCACTCATCCGGACTCCGATTTGACTTCCATTTTTTTCTACGGGCTCGTCTCAGACTCTAATTTCTACCCATGCACTGATCTTGATCAAATTACCAGAATGTCCTTAACTCCAAATGACCAAAATACCCTTCATACATCTTTTTCTCTTTTTAACCATTTTCACACCTAACTCTGCAAAAGACACCTAATCAAGAAAACCAACCATTTTATTACAATAAAGACTCGAAACAGACTAACTCAGCTAAATAAAATGACTCAAATAGGACATTTTCATGACCCATCAGAGAGAGACAGGGAGAGAGAGAGATAGAGATAGAGAGAGAAAGAGAGTGGGAGGAGCACAAGAAGGTGAAGAAATCAAGTGATTCTTAAGCGAAGCCTCAGAGTGGTTTTACATAAGGTGAATAAATTGAGTGGTTAATAACCTTATCTTTTTCTTCTTAATCATCTGTTTCTTGTATATTATTTTTGCATATGGTCTTTCTTAAAGGTTTAGGATTATATTATTTTGGATTTGTGACTTCTCTTTCTTTTCATGTGAAGTTGATGATATAATTTGATCGCAACTTCGTGTTTTGATTTATAAATGTTTATATGTAACTTCTCTGTTTCAAAAGTTGGAGATCTATATATAGTTTTTCTCTCTCTTTGTATTTCTCTATGCATGTCTCCCACCCTCTATGTGTGTATCAGAGTAAAAGTTAATGACGAAGAAAGACAATATTCAAGAAATTAAGTAAAAATTGATAATGACTAAAAGTTGAGAGAGAGCAACAATAGGAGAGAGGAAGACATGAGAAGATAAAGATTAGGGGACTAAATACAATCATGTGAATTTTTGGACTACAAAAACACATGCTCTCTAGTCAATCTTAATTGACTAGATCTTTATGCCTTATAGACTTTTCTTTATGCAAAAATCGCAACTCTTTTATTTGTCTCCACTATATCAAACATCAGAGACTCTAAGGCCTCGTTTGGTTGCACATAAAATAAGCTAAAAGCTAGCTTTTAGCTTATTTTATGTGCTTATTGAAAATTATTTCCATTTGGGTAAAATAAGCCGTAGCTTTTTTTAAGCGCAAAAAGCCCATTTTTCATGAAAAAAAAAGCCAAAAAATTGTAGCTTCTAGCTTATTGCGTATTGCTTTTTGACGGAAACATGTGTTTTTCAAATAAACATACGGCTAGGGTTTTATTTTTCTCATATCTTTTCTCCTGCTTCTTCTCTTCTTCTACAAAGTTAGGGTTTGGAAAGCAAGTCAGTTTTTATCTAAAGCAGACAACATATTCAATCCTTTGAAGCAATCTTTAATCTGGTTAGTACAGCAGAATCAAAATTTTACAATAAATTTTTGTTTTTGATTTTCAATTTTCTCTCTCTAGAAATCATATGTTAGAGTATAAAAGCATATTTCCATGATCATGATGAAACAAGAATGATTTCTTGTTATGGATTCTACTCACCAATAGCACAATATGTTTCTGTTTCTTTTTATATTTTTATGTTGTTTACTGGATGAGTATAAAAAATATAGATTTTTTACTTCTGTTTTCATTCACTGTTCATTCACTTTGGAGATTACGGAAAGTCGGAGAGAGATTAGATGTTTACTCTGTCTTTCCCCATTCACATATGTAAGACAGGGAGACCAAGTTGGATTAGGATTCTAATTCACCTATCATCTTGTCTCCTCTCTCACATCATGGTACTATATATGCTTTCTCATATGCTCCAAGCTTCCAAATATGATGTGGTATTGCTGTGTGATACACTACTATCATTAATTTAATGCTAAATTTAGAATGTGAATCTAAATGGTGAACTAAGTACAATTTCATCGATTTATATGCATATGGTGGAGGACAGGAGGTGGATATCCACATTTTCTCTCTCTACAAATCATATGTTACAATATAAATGCATATTTCCATGATCATGGTGAAACAAGAATGGTGAAGATGGTCTCTGTCTAAAAATCAAATGTTATCTATACAAATATTAAGTTGTATATATTTTGGTCATGGTTCAAGTGAAGATGTTCTATGATCACAACAATCCTATTTTAGTTATAAACCCCCAACGTCGCTTTGTTTTTATTTTCTAGTAGTTCTTATAGAATTTATATGTTACGTGAAGATGGCGGGAAGTAACACTCAAACCCGAGCACACTGGACTCCTGAATTACATAAGATGTTTATCATGCTATGCGTGGAAGAAGTATAAAAGGGTAATAGACCAGGCTCTACCTTGAATAAGGCAGGTTACCAAAATTTGTGCGATAAATTTTTTACTTTGACAAAAATATCATATGATAAAAAAAAGATGAAGAATCATTGGGATGCAACTAAAGAAAATTGGAAAGTGTGGAACAAATTAATTAACCACACAGGTTCTGGTTGGGATCCTACAGCTGGTACATTGACTGCTTCAACTGATTTTTGGGATGACTACGTACAGGTAAATATCTCATTAACATGTAACAGTTTTATTCCTTGGACCATATAGATACAAATACTAATATACATATATACCAGAGGAATCCAAAGGCTGCTGAATTCCGCAACGCTGGATTACAATATGAGAAAGAACTTGAATATCTTTTTGGCGGTACAACTGCCGTAGGTGAAATGACGTTTGCTCCGAATGCTAGTGAAATGCCTTCATTCATTCAGAACTTAAATGCAGAAACTGGAGTTGATGCCCGAACTCATGATACACAACCACCTACTAATACTCAAACTTATGAAACACAACAATCTTCTGATGATGACGCCGGACTGGCAGAGCCAAATGAAACTCAACGTTGTAGTAGACAATCATTACAAAATAAAAGACGTAGAAGATCATCTGGAGCTTCAAAGATTAGCACTTCAATGGAAAAGTTAGTAGAAGCGGTAGAGAACCGAACAAAAAGTATTGAAAAAGTACATAGCATTAAAGAGTGCATTGACACCTTGGGTACGATGACCGATTTAATACCAGTAGGAAGTGAACTTTATTATGCAGCTATTGATAGTTTCATGGACAAAGATTTCAGAGAGGTCTTTATGTCTCTACCTGAAGAAGTTCGTTTTGAATGGCTGCAGAGAAAATATCACAATTTTTAGACGTAGATGAATTAGAATTTTTGAACAGATATTTTAGTTATGTTTCTTTAGTAATAATAACTGCACATTTATGGTATTTTAGTTTCAATAATTGCTTGTTTGTTATTAAAATAGGATTACTGAATTTATGAGTTATGGATTCTCTACTTAAATATATTATGTTTCAAATTACTATAACGTGGTTGTTTATAAAATTGATAATTGAATAATTTTGTTATGAGCAGTTTAATGGATTCAGACGAAGAAGATGCTATAATCATTGCAACTTACAGTGTTGCACAATATTATTTTGAAAAATATGTCATCAAGAATCCAATTAGAGAATCTTCTTTAAATGGGAATGCATATGTAAAAGAGCTTCTGTATGGACACCCACAACCATGTCGTGATTTATTGCGTATGGATCAACACGTTTTCAGAAAATTGTGTCAAACAATGAGAGAAGAAGGTCTATTGAAGAATACAAGACATTTGTCTATTGAAGAGCAAATAGCAATTTTTCTTATGACTATTGGTCATAATGAAAGAAATGCTATGATGTGCGACCGTTTTCAACACTCCGGAGAAACTATCAGTCGCCATTTTAATTCTGTGTTAAGAGCTATGGCAAAATTTTCTATATCAATTATCAAACCTCCAGAAAATAACGTAGCTTCATCCCACATTCGACATAACTCAAAATACTGGCCATTTTTTAAGGTAATATACCAAATTTTTTTGTAGATAAATAATCAGACTCATAATAAATCATTTTTTTATGATTACCTTTGTAACTTGTAGGATTGTATTGGAGCTATTGATGGGACACATATCAGTGCTCATATTCCATTGGCGAAACAAGTACCATTTCGAGGTCGAAAAGGTATATGCACTCAAAATGTGCTAGCAGTATGTTCATTTGACATGAAGTTTACGTTCGCACTTGCAGGATGGGAGGGTACCGCCAATGATTGGAAAATTTTTCTTGAGACAATTAATAACCCATTGATGAATTTTCCACATCCACCTCCAGGTAATTTATTCATTATGGTTAACTACATTGATATATCATATATATTGACACATTTAACATAAATACATATAATCTTAGGTAAATATTATGTTGTTGACGCCGGATATCCAAACATGAGTGGTTATTTGGCTCCATATCGTGGTGTGCGGTACCATCTTCCTGATTTTCGTCGTAGTGGTCAAGCGAGAACACGAAAAGAAATATTTAATCACCGCCATTCGTCACTTAGGAGTGTTATCGAGCGATGTTTCGGTGTATTAAAAGCAAGGTTTCCGATTCTAAAATGCATGCCACCATATCCATATGCAACACAAATATTAATTGTTGTAGCATGCATGACGGTTCACAACTTTATACGTAAGGAAATGGCTACAGATTGGTTAATGCAGGAATACGAAAATGATGCAACTGAATTTGATTATGATGATGAAGAAGAGCGTGAAGAAAGTTACGAAGAAGCACAACCACCAACAATAAATCAACAACAACAATTGCAAATGGACGTTATTCGAGATCAAATTGCGGATCGTATTGCTCATGTCAACAATTCGAATGATAGTGATGATTGAGTTGACATATTTTACATTCTCAAAATTTATCAACATCTTTTTTAGTTTGTTTAACATAGGTATATAAGGAATAGTTTAATAACATATAACATTAGTAACATAATATTAATTTATTAATATATCTTTTACAAGTGGATCAATTTAATTATATGAATATAAAATAATTACGTTTAGCTTATTTTACCAAACGCCTAACAATAGCTTTTTGAGATAAAAAAAGCGCTTTTATTATGTCTTGCCAAACAACAAAAATAGCTTATTATTAAGCGCTTTTGTTATGGGCTGATAAAAAAGCTCATAAAAATAAGCTATATGTGTATCCAAATGAGGCCTAAGTACAGGAGGCTATGTTGTCAGAGGTGCGCCTAGGCTGCCTGCCCTACGCGAGCAAAGGGCAAGGCGAAGACTGAGGAAGAAGGGGTCCGACTCGCTTGCCAGCTAGTTTGTTCACCTTGTAGAAAAAGGGGTGCCTCTTAATTTTATCTTTTTAATTTCCCAAGCCCAACATTATTTCTCCTCAACTCTATAGCCCAACCCATGTTTTCATGCTTGTGAAATTAGACCGTTTCTCTCTCTTTCACTAACCTAATCGAAAAGAAGAAAGAGTAGAGACAGAAAGAGACTCATCTTCCCCAACTCGACGACCATCTCCATCGACGGTAATGAACTTCCTTTACATTTATCCCTGTTTCAGATACCATGATTCTGTATTCTGAAGTTCAAGTACCCATCAATCTGTTTCAGGTTCTTATTGAAGCTGTTAGAAACCCGAGTTGCAGAGTCGTTAATGGTTAGTTTTGGCTCAAAAGCCCTACAATCCCAAAAACACATAACTCGAAGCTTATCAGAGGAGGAAGAAGAATACCCTCGAATGGGTGGTAGTAGAAAAAACAGTGAACAGAATAGGAGACCTCGTAAAGATCATGTAATTTCCAAAACTAATCAACATGCCTCCTCTTTCCATCAATCTCAGCCAGCTCCATCTGTTATTAGGTTTGCTTTATTATCCTTCAACTCATTTCTTTAAT
>BEHA01000962.1:1163005-1175340 GCA_002897215.1 Eschscholzia californica subsp. californica | reverse complement strand
CTTGAACAACACAATCTGAGGCCAATTCCATTGCCCTCGGACAATTTAGCCTGAGGTCCACAAGAAGTACCAAGAGTGAAGTTAGATCTGAGTAAAGAGGAGGGGTGCTTTGAGAGGCACCCTAGCTTCACTTCCCTCACTTGATTGTTGGGACCAAATCTAGAATATTGTGTCAACATTGAGAGCCCAAATGGTCGATAATGTTGACATAAATTCTAAAACCCTGGAGGTCCCTGATTCGATTAAGAGGAGGTAGAATCCATAGTTTATTGAACTTGAGTTATTAAAGTATAAATAATGTAGTTCGAATTTAGGTCATAGATTAGTTGGTCTTTAGGTCGTTTTTGTAAGAGTTCACATTAGGCGGTTAGGGCATTCCAATGGGACACTCAAACTCTAACACTTAAAGTGACACATATGACATTCTGGAGTTTTTGTTAAAAACCTTCTCGAATGGGACACTTTGTTAGACACTCTTTGTGAGGTAGATGCATTTAGGGAGGTCTTATAGGCAATGCACAAACTTGTTAAAGGCAAGCTTGCTAAAGGCAAATTCTGAAATGGTTAAAACTTAAAAGCAATGTATGCAAAGAAGCCAATGCCTTAACTAATGTATGACCTAACGGCACGATTGTTGCCGTTAGGTTGTTGCTAGCCGACGATCATAACAAGAAAAAAAAACTTTCTTCTTCTTTCTTCTTTCTTCTTTCTCCTTCCTGCTTCTTTTTTCATCTCCGGGCTAGAGCAAACAATCGGCGGGCGGTGATCTCCGACTGGCGACTTAAAAGTTTTCTCTTCCTTCTTCTTGTTTCGCCTCCCTTCTTTTTTTGTCTCTCTACTCTCTCTCTATAACATCTCCGACGAAGGGGTAATCCTTCGCTGAAGATGTTACAGAGAGAGAGAGAGAGAGAGAACAGAGAACGAAGTAGCGAGATAAGGAAAAAAAGGAAGAAGGAAGGAGAAATAAGGAGGAAATGAAAAAAAGTCGTCGGCTTGTTTGCCAGAAGCAGAAGAATAAGAGAAAAAAGGAGGGTGATAGACAGTAGACACCCTCAAATTGGGCATTGCTTCTAACTATACTCAGTAAACTTCTTTTTGACCAAACCATAGGTGAAAAATACATTGGCTTTAACAAGAATTTATTTCCCATGCTTTTATCATAGTCTTAATAGAGACACTCTAAAATTTGAGTGTCTTCTTGAGTTTTCTTAGTGCCACCTCACAAGCTAAGACTTAAAACCAATAAAAACTCATGTTGTTTAACTACTTTTCTCTATTAAATTTAAGAGTGATATGTATATTAAGTATTTTAGAGATCTCTATTAGAGATAAAAAAATATAAAAAGTTTAGAATGTCTCCATTTTGACATTTAGGAAAGCAAATCTTAATTCACACTTGACAACCAAGACATTGATTGTTTTTTAGCCCTTAGAGCATCTCCAATACAAAACTCAATCTTAAAATCTCAAGTGACACTTAGGAGTTCTCTCCAATGCAAAACTCAATTGAGATCTTAAGATGATGTGAAAGCAATTAATTTTAAGATGTCTCAATCAGAAATTCTATTTTTGAGATCTCTTTTGAGAGTCTTAAGTATTCAAGTCATCAAATTTGATTTTAGGACCAGTAGAAAGTGTTTCTTCCTCAACTATTTTTTCCTATTAAATGTACGCGTGACATTTATAACTATTAAAGTTTTTTAGAATGTTGCATTGAAAGGCTTGAATTAAAGACACTCAAGTTAGCCAATTAGAATTTTTTTAGTTTTGCATTGGAGATGCTCTTAGAGCGAGAATAGAATGTTGGTGGCAGCTAAATTTGTGCGTGGAGGTGAATTGAAGATGAAGACTAAAGACGTTTTCTCTCTTTGGACCCACACACTAGGCAAGTCCAAGGGCACTTCGACTGGGCCTAATCCGAGGGCACTCAGAACATGTTGAGCTTGAACAACACAATCTGAGGCCAATTCCATTGCCCTCGGACAATTTAGCCTGAGGTCCACAAGAAGTACCAAGAGTGAAGTTAGATCTGAGTAAAGAGGAGGGGTGCTTTGAGAGGCACCCTAGCTTCAGTTCCCTCACTTGATTGTTGGGACCAAATCTAGAATATTGTGTCAACATTTGAGAGCCCAAATGGTCGATAATGTTGACATAAATTCTAAAACCCTGGAGGTCCCTGATTCGATTAAGAGGAGGTAGAATCCATAGTTTATTGAACTTGAGTTATTAAAGTATAAATAATGTAGTTCGAATTTAGGTCATAGATTAGTTGATCTTTAGGTCGTTTTTGTAAGAGTTCACATTAGGCGGTTAGGGCATTCCAATGGAACACTCAAACTCTAACACTTAGAGTGACACATATGACATTCTGGAGTTTTTGTTAAAAACCTTCTCGAATGGGACACTTTGTTAGACACTCTTTGTGAGGTGGATGCATTTAGGGAGGTCTTATAGGCAATGCACAAACTTGTTAAAGGCAAGCTTGCTAAAGGCAAATTCTAAAATGGTTAAAACTTAAAAGCAATGTATGCAAAGAAGCCAATGCCTTAACTAATGTTTGACCTAACGGCACGATTGATGCCGTGCCGTTAGGTTGGTGCTAGCCGACGATCATAACAAGAAAAAAAAACTTTCTTCTTCTTTCTCCTTCCTGCTTCTTTTTTCATCTCCGGGCTAGAGCAAACAATCGGCGGGCGGTGATCTCCGACCGGCGACTTAAAAGTTTTCTCTTCCTTCTTCTTGTTTCGCCTCCCTTCTTTTTTTCTCTCTCTACTCTCTCTCTATAACATCTCCGACGAAGGGGTAATCCTTCGCTGGAGATGTTACAGAGAGAGAGAGAGCTGAGAACGAAGTAGCGAGATAAGGAAAAAAAAGGAAGGAGAAATAAGAAGGAAATGAAAAAAAAGTCGTCGGCTTGTTTGCCAGAAGCAGAAGAATAAGAGAAAAAAGGAGGGTGATAGACAGTAGACACCCTCAAATTGGGCATTGCTTCTAAATATACTCAGTAAACTTCTTTTGACCAAACCGTAGGTGAAAAATACATTGGCTTTAACAAGAATTTATTTCCCATGCTTTTATCATAGTCTTAATAGAGACACTCTAAAATTTGAGTGTCTTCTTGAGTTTTCTTAGTGCCACCTCACAAGCTAAGACTTAAAACCAATAAAAACTCATGTTGTTTAACTACTTTTCTCTATTAAATTTAAGAGTGATATGTATATTAAGTATTTTAGAGATCTCTATTAGAGATAAAAAAATATAAAAAGTTTAGAATGTCTCCATTTTGACATTTAGGAAAGCAAATCTTAATTCACACTTGACAACAAAGACATTGATTGTTTTTTAGCCCTTAGAGCATCTCCAATACAAAACTCAATCTTAAAATCTCAAGTGACACTTAGGAGTTCTCTCCAATGCAAAACTCAATTGAGATCTTAAGATGATGTGAAAGCAATGAATTTTAAGATGTCTCAATCAGAAATTCTATTTTTGAGATCTCTTTTGAGAGTCCTAAGTATTCAAGTCATCAAATTTGATTTTAGGACCAGTAGAAAGTGTTTCTTCCTCAACTATTTTTTCCTATTAAATGTACGCGTGACATTTATAACTATTAAAGTTTTTTAGAATGTTGCATTGAAAGGCTTGAATTAAAGACACTCAAGTTAGCCAATTAGAATTTTTTTAGTTTTGCATTGGAGATGCTCTTAGAGCGAGAATAGAATGTTGGTGGCAGCCAAATTTGTGCGTGGAGGTGAATTGAAGATGAAGACTAAAGACGTTTTCTCTCTTTGCACCCACACACTAGGCAAGTCCAAGGGCACTTCGACTGGGCCTAACCCGAGGGCACTCAGAACATGTTGAGCTTGAACAACACAATCTGAGGCCAATTCCATTGCCCTCGGACAATTTAGCCTGAGGTCCACAAGAAGTACCAAGAGTGAAGTTAGATCTGAGTAAAGAGGAGGGGTGCTTTGAGAGGCACCCTAGCTTCAGTTCCCTCACTTGATTGTTGGGACCAAATCTAGAATATTGTGTCAACATTTGAGAGCCCAAATGGTCGATAATGTTGACATAAATTCTAAAACCCTGGAGGTCCCTGATTCGATTAAGAGGAGGTAGAATCCATAGTTTATTGAACTTGAGTTATTAAAGTATAAATAATGTAGTTCGAATTTAGGTCATAGATTAGTTGATCTTTAGGTCGTTTTTGTAAGAGTTCACATTAGGCGGTTAGGGCATTCCAATGGAACACTCAAACTCTAACACTTAGAGTGACACATATGACATTCTGGAGTTTTTGTTAAAAACCTTCTCGAATGGGACACTTTGTTAGACACTCTTTGTGAGGTGGATGCATTTAGGGAGGTCTTATAGGCAATGCACAAACTTGTTAAAGGCAAGCTTGCTAAAGGCAAATTCTAAAATGGTTAAAACTTAAAAGCAATGTATGCAAAGAAGCCAATGCCTTAACTAATGTTTGACCTAACAGCACGATTTATGCGGTGCCGTTAGGTTGTTGCTAGCCGGCGATCATAACAAGAAAAAAAAAACTTTCTTCTTCTTTCTCCTTCCTGCTTCTTTTTTCATCTCCGGGCTAGAGCAAACAATCGGCGGGCGGTGATCTCCGACCGGCGACTTAAAAGTTTTCTCTTCCTTCTTCTTGTTTCGCCTCCCTTCTTTTTTTCTCTCTCTACTCTCTCTCTATAACATCTCCGACGAAGGGGTAATCCTTCGCTGGAGATGTTACAGAGAGAGAGAGAGAGAGCAGAGAACGAAGTAGCGAGATAAGGAAAAAAAAAGGAAGAAGAAGGAAGGAGAAATAAGGAGGAAATGAAAAAAAAGTCGTCGGCTTGTTTGCCAGAAGCAGAAGAATAAGAGAAAAAAGGAGGGTGATAGACAGTAGACACCCTCATATTGGGCATTGCTTCTAAATATACTCAGTAAACTTCTTTTGACCAAACCGTAGTGAAAAATACATTGGCTTTAACAAGAATTTATTTCCCATGCTTTTATCATAGTCTTAATAGAGACACTCTAAAATTTGAGTGTCTTCTTGAGTTTTCTTAGTGCCACCTCACAAGCTAAGACTTAAAACCAATAAAAACTCATGTTGTTTAACTACTTTTCTCTATTAAATTTAAGAGTGATATGTATATTAAGTATTTTAGAGATCTCTATTAGAGATAAAAAAATATAAAAAGTTTAGAATGTCTCCATTTTGACATTTAGGAAAGCAAATCTTAATTCACACTTGACAACCAAGACATTGATTGTTTTTTAGCCCTTAGAGCATCTCCAATGGGACACTCTTACAAACACTCTAAAAGTCCTAGTTGTCAAGGGCTAATGGAGATTCTCTTTCCTAAATGTCAATATAGAGACACTCTAATTTTTGTTGGTCTCCAATGGAGATCTCTAAAGTGTCTATACTTAATACACATGCCCTTCTTCAATTCAATAGATAAAAAGTAGTTGAAAAGCAAGATTTTCTATTGGTTGAAATTTAAAAGTAACACTTAGAGAGTCTCAAGTAGACACTCTCATTTTAGAGTTTCTCTCTCTAGACACTCTATAATAAATGTGTCCACCTCACATTAGAGTGCCTAATAAAGTGTTCCATTGGAGATGATTTTTTAACAAAAACTCCACAAAATCTATGTGGCACTCTAAGTGTTAGAGATTGAGTGTCCCATTGGAGATGCTCTTAAAGCATCTCCAATACAAAACTCAATCTTAAAATCTCAAGTGACACTTAGGAGTTCTCTCCAATGCATGATGCGAAAGCAATTAATTTTAAGATGTCTCAATCAGAAATTCTATTTTTGAGATCTCTTTTGAGAGTCCTAAGTGTTCAAGTTATCAAATTTGATTTTAGGACCAATAGAAAGTGTTTCTCTCTCAACTACTTTTTCCTATTAAATGTACACGCGACATTTATAACTATTAGAGTTTTTTAGAATGTTGCATTGAAGGACTTGAATTAGAGACGCTCAAGTTAGCCATATAAGAAAGAGAATCTCATTTAGGACTTGACACATAAGCTAATTAGATTTTTTTTAGTTTTACATTGGAGATGCTCTTAAAGCGAGAATAGAATGTTGGTGGCAGCCAAAATTTGTGCGTGTAGGTGAATTGAAGATGAAGACTAAAGGAGGACTAAAGGCGGACACTCATATTTATCTTTTGGCTAAAAAATAAATATGCCCCAATGATAGACTTAGTCTATATGCCCCGAAGACTTTTCTTTATACCTCAAAGCGGCCCCCATGAGATTTCATCAACACAAGAAAATCAAACCAAGAAATATGCAGACAAAGAAAAAAAAAACTTCAAAGAGTTTCTTGTAGTTTCTACAAATTTTATTTAACCTCTCAAAAATCAGAATGATGAAGTCTAGAGAGAGAAAGTACATTGCTCCATGTGCATACATAGAAAAGGAGAAAAGAAAAAACAGATGTGAAGTATTTTATTTCCGTTAAAGATGGTGAAAACAACCATTAACAGCCAAGAAATAGCAAAATGAAACAGAGTGAAGGTTAAACCTAAAATTGTGAGGGAATGGGAAAGATCTTCAATTAGCCTGTAAGAGCAGCATTGAGAGCACTGTGAACATCCACCCCAATTTGAGCTTCAGCCTTTTCCAAATCAGTTGATGCCGAGCTTAGTTTCTGGGTAAATTCTGCAAGTCCTTTCTGAACAAGGGCCGGGTCAATATGGTCAAGGGGAGTAGCCTCCACAGCAACTATATCTGCGAAAGAGTTAGCATGGATGAACGCGAATCCACTGCTGACAAAGTACTTCGTCACATCGTTTCCATCGTGCACTGAAAGAAGCCCGGGTTTGAGTTCTGCGATTGTGGGTACGTGTCCAGGAAGAACACCCATCTGACCAGTTGTAGCTGGAATTATGACCATATCAACCTGAAATTTTCATTAAAATGAATATCAAGAATTGCAGAACCAGATAAACAATTAAGGAATTCGAAACATACGATTAATTTGAAGCAGTTATTGTTCCTTCGTGAATCGTGATATTGTTCTCGTGATACTTTTAGATGAACAATTCTACAGTATGGTATTAATAGTTTACCAGAATCATTTATTCTATTTCTCTAATCATATTAACGAATTATTAATCAAACTGCAAAAAACCCAAAAGTATTTAGTGTTTCGTGACTTCATCAAGAAGGTCCATTTATCCACAAGCAGACGTTTTCGTAAAAGTTAAACTGCATACAGTTATAACTAACTTAGAAGTTCTTCAAGGCTAAACAGAAGCTAGTAAAAGTGAGAATTGCAACTACAGTTTAAGTCTACTTCAACTCAAAGATTGGCTTGTCCAGGCGTAAGAAGTGGTTTAACATATCGGTTAAAGAGTAAACTCCCCAAAAGTCACTTGATTTTTCACATCAATGCCATGTTAGAGTAATAGTTAGTGACTAAGGAAGACATACTTTAGGCCCTTTGAACTCTTTTCTGTACTTTCAAAAGGGAAAATAACCCAGTATATCTGAAACCAAGAAACTTCATGCAGAGAAAAGACTGCATGCTTAACATGAAGACTGCAAGTAGGTAGGTCAACTTTGATTAAAGCAGCGTCGTGATTTGACCAATTCCCAGATATATTATATCTCGAGAGATAAGCAATCTGACTCGGTCGAGTGACTTGGGACTCGACTCAGACTCGGGGGTACGAGTCTCCGAGTCTAGGGTGTGGTCGAGTAACCCGACTAACTTGGCCATGCCTCACCGAGTCCATATCCATCTTGACTCTTCGAACCGCCGAGTTGGAGTGAAGCTTCCTTTTCTCTTATTTTCTTGTTCTTGCTCCTTTTTGTTCTTCTTTCCAAGTTATTTTCTACGTTTTCCTCTTGACTTCTTCTCCTTCCTTTTTATTTTTCTGGATTTCCACCCGGAATTGTTTCTGTTTTTCTTTGTCCTCCTTTTCATTCTTTTTTATTCGATTTTTTCCTTTCTTTCTTTCCTTTGTTTGTTTCTGTCTTTATGTTCTTGCCTTCTCCACGTTTTTCTCTTCTTTTTTCCTTTATTTCTAGACTACTATTTTCCTTTTCTTCTTCTCTCTTTTCATGTTTGATGTTCTCTCCGTTCTTTTTTTGTTTACTTCTTTGTATATTTTTTCCTTTTTCCCTTGTTTCTTACCTAATTTTATTCTATCCGCCACCCCTGCTTTCTCCATTTTTCGTTGTTTTCTATACAACTGAAAGTATAATTTGAGAATTATGTGACATATCTGTATAAGAGGATAACATGTATATAATTATACAACACCCAGCCTAACTCTATTTTCCTTTTCTTCTTCTCTCTTTTCATGTTTGATGTTCTCTCCGTTCTTTTTTTGTTTACTTCTTTGTATATTTTCCTTTTTCCCTTGTTTCTTACCTAATTTTATTCTATCCGCCACCCCTGCTTTCTCCATTTTTCGTTGTTTTCTATACAATTGAAAGTATAATTTGAGAATTATGTGACATATATGTATAAGAGGATAACATGTATATAATTATACAACACCCAGCCTAACTCGGTTTGAAGCGTATACATGAAAATTACATAAGAACTAATGTGCCATTACATTGTCAAAATTTGAATTTTATTTGCATATAAGCTGACTCTGCGTAACTCGGAAAAGTACCTTGCCTCGACTCAAGCTCGGCTCTCGGCCAATCACGAGCCGAGTCTAAGTTTAACAGCTTTTCAAGAACAACAAGTAGAGGTTAGTTCTAGACTCCCAGTTTGGATGTGAAATTTCATCTTGTATTGGTATATTTCGAAGTCTAATACCTAATTCAAAAGAAAGGTGTAACGATGTATCTCACCCACCAAGAAAACTCGCCAAAACAGACGACATAGTATCGGCTTATGAGAAGATTACTCCAACTCATGGCAATGACTTTCTATTACTAGATTATCCCAAGAGAAAACAACTATTTACTCGATCTAATACATCAAACCCGTCAACTATGTACTTAGTTATGATTCGATAAAGCCTATGAGATATCTATACTCACCAATCCATAAGAACAATAAATAATCTCGAATTGATGCACGAATTAGGGCTCTTAGTTATGTAAAAAATCATCAAACCCCATCAACTATATACCCTATTTACATTGCAGCCACAAAAAAATTAGGGTTCTTGTTGGTCACCCTTGCCTAGTGATGTATGCCCATTTCATAATTTATCTCCATGCCTCTATCTCATCTTAAAAACCCAGTTAACTGGAACTTAAAACGACCAAAACATATCGAACAGACCATACCCGAAATTTAAGATAAATTAATCCATACAAAACAAACCCTAATTTCTGATTAAAAACCCCGAGTCATAAATCAATGTGAGAACAAATATCACATAATTTCACCACCCCAAATAAACAAATCCATTATAAACAACATATAAAACCCATATTCATAATCAAGTAGATAGAATAAATAAAAATGACTAACCTCCTTAGATGAGAGCTCAGAATGGTAAGGCAAGACGAAATTGACAGTGAGTTTGGTAGGGATAGTTGAGGGATTTGGTGGACGAGGTTTCATAAAAGATAATGGAGTCTTTGGTGGTTCAATATTTGGAACTACTTTCTTCCAAGCATCAATAAAAGCCTGATTTGCTGTTTCAGTAGATGGGAGATCTGTAGATAAAGATCTAATACCAGTTTTGATCAAGCTCGATCGAGCTACAAGGTTACGTGATACTTGTCTCAACATTGTTTCTTCTTGATCGATCGATTGGATTACTCTTTTGATTATGAGAATCACCAAATGCAAAAGA
Organism: Eschscholzia californica subsp. californica; assembly: GCA_002897215.1. NCBI lineage: Eukaryota > Viridiplantae > Streptophyta > Magnoliopsida > Ranunculales > Papaveraceae > Eschscholzia > Eschscholzia californica. The sequence continues at coordinate 1,165,548 of BEHA01000962.1, read as the reverse complement.
ACCCCTCTTCCTCTTTTGTTTCTCTATCTGTTCTACTCGATTAGGTTAAAATGTCTGAGCCCCCCAAAATACGGGATGAGACGGCGTATTTTAGCACTAGGGGTTTTAAAGTTATTATTTGTCTTCCGTAGGCCCTAGGAAAATTACATAAATATTTTTTTGTCCACCATTCGAGAAAACAAGAAAATCCGGGAATCTGGAAGTCCTATGTTCGATCCCATATAAGTGCAAATCCAGAAATATTGAACTTGGGTATAAATGAAGTTGTTTCTGTAGACTTCAGGCCATTTCATTTCGTCGGCTATAAGTCATTTCATTTCTTCCGCTATAGGCCATTTAATTTCGTCGGCTTTAAGCCATTTAATTTCGTCGGGCTTTAGGCCAGTAGTAATTCAGCAGTTATCGTGCTTATCACATCGAATCGATGTATCATTGTTTTTGTAATGACCAAGTAGTCAATATTCAAAAAAAAAAAATTGAATGAAAAGTTTTGGACAAAATTTCTTATTTAAGGTATCTCCCTTATCTTCTCCTCCTCCAACCACCTCTTTCTCCAGGATCTCTTTATCTCTCAGTCGATCGAAACACTCAGTCGGTTGAGAGAGAGCGAGAGAGAGAGATCATAAAGAAAAATTCAAGAAATAGATAACAGATAGAGATCCGAGGGAGATAGAGAAGGGGCCGAGATAGATGAAAAAATGATGGTGGTAGTCGTCGGAAGTGGTGGGCGGAATCGATGGTCAGAGATGGGAGGACATGAGGAATAAGAAGAAGGTTTGTTTCTCCAGAAACTTTAATAAAATTTACAGGTTTCCTTAAGAATTTTCTACTCTGAAATTTTTTCTTGTTTTCCCAAAAACTGGCTTATATTTTTAGCTTAAGCTTTCATCTCTCGATATTTTCTCTAGGCGTGGTTGGTCACCCCTCTTAAATCTATAAGATCTTCGGATTGGTGAAAGCATAAACCCAAGACTTACCTCGTATCATGACAATGGATTAGATTGTCTTTTAAGCTCTTAGGATAGTAAAGAGGTTGTTAAAAAGATGTCTTATGATGTCAAGTTATATTTCTTATTAATTTCATGACTTTTGATGTATCTTAAAACATGAATGTGTCTACTTTGAAACAAAAATAATCCATCTCCGAATAAACCACCTATAAATCAAAATTAAGGAGTTGGACTAAGCGAAGAGGTTCCAGTGTTCGTAAATTTGTGTAAGTTTCTTAGACAAAAGAAGCATTTGAAAGCCAAAAGAAGATTGTGACATGGTGTAAAGAAATATGTATACACCACAACTTTGTCATTGTGTAAGCAATTCAAGCAACTCATTTAATGGTGGAAAACCTTAATTAAAACTTAGGTGTGAAACAATTAGTCCCTCGCCTAGATGCTTTAGTTTCCTAAAACTGTGAGACTTTACTAATCGACTAAATCGTTAATGGACAATGTAGACATTTTTTTGTATAAGATCGAAGTTTTATAAACAAGTAATGTTCTACAATTGACCATGTATAGGAATGAAAAGTTTTATAATCAAGTTCATATGGAGTCGGTAGTTGTCTCTACCGACACAAAACCGAGAGTTACACATTACTATCAGTTTTCCATCTGTAGGATGAGTACTGACATCCAAACATCTACATTGGATGCATCGTTTGAATTTAGTTCAAAGGGCGATGGTAATCATCTTACCGACATAAAACCGAGAACTACCCTTACAAAATATTGCTTTCAGTTTGCGTCGGTAGAATGAGTACGTACCGACGACCGAACATCTAAATTAAAGATATATTTTCAATTTAGGTTGATGACTTAAATAATCATCTTACCAAGTAAAAACTTTGACCAAAATGTGCAAGTATATAAAATATATATAAGTGTACAAGGGTAAAAACAAGTATGGGTAGGAGGAGTGACTAAATGTGTGTGCCAATAAAAACGGTAATGTGCTGTTTGTTTTTTCTTTAGATCTGAATTCTAAAATGAGTCTCAAATTCAGATTTCAGATGTTTTTTTTTATTTGACAAAATCTGAAATTTTGGCTGAATTGGATTTATATCTGAAATGACTAAAGAAATAGTTATTCATTTCAGACTTTAAAACAAGTCTGAAATGAGAGGGCAATGTTTGAAATACACAAAATGACGATTATATCCTTATAAATAAATGAAAATTTTCTCTTCTCCATTCATCTTCTTCACTTCCAGCCACCTTCATATCCACCACCACCACCGAACATCACCGGACCACCAACCATCACCAGATCACCACCACCGCACAACCACCATCAACAACTTGTCTTAATCTCTCTGCCCTTTTCAATATCGGAAAAATCCTTGTCGGATCTCCAAAAAAAATGGCTAGAAAATATAGATCCAAATGTAGCAGCTAGCTTCAGAAGAATTGTTTCCTCTAGACAATTAGGGTTTCGTGATATTGTCGCCCTCTTTAAGTTGTAGTTTTCTCTAGTTATAGATGACAAGATTCAGTTAAAGGGATTGAAGATGGAATCATATTGTACTATATGAAAGTTTTTTTTTT
>BEHA01000962.1:1140388-1162965 GCA_002897215.1 Eschscholzia californica subsp. californica | reverse complement strand
TGAGGAGATTTAGGGTTTCAGGGGACACTAGAGGATTGTAATCAATGAATCATTTTGTGGGGATTTAAGGTTTTGGTGGATGAAAAGTGGCAGCAGTTCTTAAAACCCTTAACACAAACCCTAAGCCCAATCATGTGTGACCAAGAAACAACACGTTTTTCATTTAGAAAAAAAAAAGACAAAAAAGAGCAGGGAGATTTGCTGTTTGGACTCTTTTTTCTATAATTAACTTGTTGTTCAGACCCCCTTTTTCCAGAGTTGCACTTTGGACTCCCTTTTTCAAAGAAAAAAAATACTATGTTACCCTTCCTCTTGTTTCAGCAACCCACTCAAATTCATCATTTTCCCTCTCTAGCTTTTTTGTCTTACTTTACTTCCCTCTCCTCCTTTGACGCCATTAACATGGGGTTTCTTCTCAAGTGTTTATGAGACATGTTTGCACTGCTTGCAAATACCAGAGAAGGACATGTTAATTTGATTGTCTTTTCTCCTTACTTCCCTCCCGTTCTCCTTGTTTTCCCCTTGATGAACCTAAAATGTTTCAGATCAAAAATTTAGCAACCCTCATTGACTTGAGGATTGAGGATAGAGAGATGGCCATTAACAAATGCCAACTTAATATATTTATATTCCTGAGTTCCTAATACGAATATACCCGTTTTGGAGAATTGGGACATGTGTGCTTTTGAATGAGGTGACTACATTCCTAAATGGTTTCTTCTTCGTGTACTCCCTCGAGGACCAAGTTTGTATAACATGCTAATGGAACACTAGTTAAACAATTTTATTCAATGAAAATCACTTAATATTTATAACCCACTTGATCAAAACCACGGAATTGAATCCACGAAACCTATCATTTTTAATCTGATTTTAGATAATTTGAATCTATTACTCCCAACTTGCTATTTTTGTAAATAAACCCAAAATCAAAATCACTTTTCTCTGCTACCACCACCTCGTGAATTACAGTTTACCACCCCCACCGCCACCTCTCCTAGAAACCCACTTACCCCTTTTCAAAATCAGCCATTTGAAGTTGCTACAAAAATTTCACTTCACTCATCTAATGAACTTGATGATCAAGATTGCAGTGTAGTTCGTGTAGATTATTCGATCCAAAAATAATAGGGGGTCCAAAGTGTAATATTGATTATGTAAAGATAAAGTCGAAATTTTTGTAAATATAACTTTAAAGACATAATATTTCTGAAATATTCTGTCAAAAGGGAGTCCAAAGTGGAACACTGAAAAAAAAAAGTCCGAAGAACAAGTCAATTATAGGAAAGGGGGTCCAAACTGCAAATCTCTCAAAAGAGCAAGGAAAACAGAAAGGTGGAACTAAGGTTTCAAATAGAATGATGGAGTTAGTGTTTCAAATAGAATGGTGCAGTTAGGGTCTCAGAATAGTAACATTTTTGTTTTGGAAATAGAATAGTAACACTAGGGGTGTGCCTTGAAAACAATTTTAACCACTTATACAACGATATTAAAGGTGGCCCTTAAAATAAATTTAGCTGCTTATTAGATTAAAGGAAGAACTCTTGTTTATCACACAATCTTGAATAATACGCCTACTTAAACTCTATTGCTAACAACTAAAATTCAGTATAAAAATCAAACAACTAGACTCATTTAAATAGGGAAGAGAACTCAACTGAATTTGCCCCAACTGTGGGCATGAATTCCATGAAAATTTTATAAAGAATGTTTGCCCTATTTGCAAGAGACCTGCTCTTGAAGATCAAACAAGCAGACATAAATTATGAATCAGAAAAATCAAGCTAACTGTCTGTTTTTTTTAATCACTGCTATTAATGGATTAGTTTACATGTATAGATATATTTTACTCAAATTCTTAATACCAAATCGATTTCGTTTACATATATAGTTATTTTTTACTCAAATTCTTAATACCAAATCGATTTTGTTTACATGTATAGTTATTTTTTACTCAAATTCTTAATACCAAATCTATTTTGTTTTTTCGGTCTGGTTGAAATAAAACTGAGTCATATAATTTCTACTATTTGAGTTAATAGTTTTAGGTAACGGATTCCTATAAATGATCATATTTTGATCAAAAGTAACTATATGCCAGTGAATCTGTTTTAAGTTTCAGGTCATTTGACTTCACCTATATGAAGGATATATTGGCTCAGTCAGAAGGAATGGTATCCTTCCGAAGGATTCTCCTTCGACCAAGGTTGCAATGCGTACAATTTGGCGAATATGATCTTAATGACCTTACTCGGAAGATCATTAGTCCGGTCCAATTAGGGGTCGTAATGCTTAGCTAGAAGTCAACTACGATCGTCGGATAACTTCGGTAATCCGCGGCTAACATAGACCGGATCCTACAAGGGTTACACATAAGAGTAATGATTTGAACGGAGAGAATTGACTAGAAGGAAAATGGCAAATAAGTGGATTGGATCCATCATTGGTAAGTCCATATGAGTTCGGAGAAGTCCGAAGAGATACAAACAAGTCCGGACCCGAAAGGGAGGCCCGGAAAGGCTTTAGGTGGGCCGGCCATGTGATGGCCGACCTAGGCAAGGGGCCGACCAAGGAAGCCCATAAAGGGCTATGTTGGTCGGCCACTCAAGGGAACCCTAAAGAGGGTAATTTTGGAAGTTGCCTTCTAATTAGGTTTTAGGAATCCTAGTTTGGGTCTAATACTTTTTCTCGGGATTTCTATATATACCTAATTACACAACCTAAAGAGAGAGACAAGAATTCAGACAAGAATTCAGGTAAGAATTCTGGAGAGTGAATTCTCAAATGTCTGAGTATTAACTGAAAGAGTTTCAGAATATACATCTCAGAGAGAGAGAGAAAAGGAGTTTTCTCAAGTATCTAGTCAAGAAGAAGGAGTTCTTCATCTCAACCTTCAAGAAGGTCCTAGCTGACTGAAAGGAGGGAGTTCAAGTCATATACTCGGTGTCTCAAGTAGAGGAGCTACACTTGGAGCTCTTATCTTCCGAATACTAGTCGGGATTTAGTTCGTGGGAAAGCGATTAAGAGGTAATCTTCTTTTCATTCTAGTTCATTGATATGTTCATGTATAGATCCTGGAAACTAGTGTTAAACATAGAGATGTTTGAGATTCCGCTAACAACACTAGACAATTAGGTGTATGAGATACCCTATGAGCCCCCTTCACTATATTGGTTGGCGATGCGATCAATGTATAAAGCAAGAACACAATTCCTATAAGTAGTACAATTGACTTTGGAAGGAGCAAGTAGGTTATGAATGGCGCAAGGATAAGGATGTCTAATATACTACAATGAAAAGACCGCTTTTAGATTCTAAACTATACATTGTACGGAGAAATTATCTTCTTTCTATCATTTTACGCTAGCCATGCTTACTAAAAGTTTTTTCTCCGCCCTAGTCATGTTTGTTAAGTTTGCTCACCAATGAACGTAGATCTTAAACTAGGCAATAAAAATGAAATTTTAAAATAGAAAATTTTTCATGCGACTACTTTCTTCAAATACATTTAGATTCATCTATAGTTTTCATCTATCTACGGATAAATTATCTTGCGTTTTGTTCAATTTTTATTTGTAGTACTTTTGTTGTACGAAAGGCCCAGATTCAAATTTCGCACGAGGCCCCCAAATTTTCAGCCACGATCCTGCGAATTGCCCGAAGTGAGTTAAAGAATAACAATACAGCTTGATATTCGACTCCAACAGTATAAGAAATTTAAGAAACTGAATTCAGTGCACTTGAGCCAAATTTCTTTCACAAATTTCTTTCACAAATCCGCCTTGAGGCTACCGTTTTCAATTCCTATGTTACTAGAGTCCATCTCAGTGTGGGTAGGCCAAAGTTTGCTTATTATCTCGGTCCTAGCCTACCGATTAAATCTTAGAATTTTATACTCTGTTATTTTTTCGTTAAATTCCATCTGATCTTTACCGAATTATACACACCAATTCGGTTGAACCAGACCGAATTATCTTTCGTGCTTTACAAATTTTTTCTTCATATAACCAAAAAATAATTCATCAAACATGTAATAATATGTTAGGGAATGCTTTATACCTCTTTAGAGACTGAACATGTCCATAAATTGATTTTTTAGAGTCCTTTAACATTTCTCCAATATTTTTGGAACTTCCTTTATCTACGGTGATTTGCAACAAAGATGAGATGATGTACGAACTCGGTGTTGTGAGGTTGTTTCTAAAGCTTGCCGGCAATGGATCACCAAAGAGATTCCAGTGAGAAGAACAAAGTTGCTTAGAATTTCGAGTTTGGGAGACAATTAGGGTTGAGACTTGAGAGTGAGAAAACTTGCTAATGTAGGAGTAGGTGATACAAACTCTAAAAGTGGACTTGTAACCAAGCTTGGTCAATGAAAAAGGACCTAGACCTAATCAATGTTTTTGTGGGAGGGCCTTTAACAAAAACGGCCCCCCTGTAGAACTTCCTTACTGGACTTGTAAGGGTCCGTTTGATACGTGTGAAAATATATGATGTGAAAACTGTTTTCTTTCTCGTAGGAAAGAAAACCATTATATCATGTTAAAATGCAAATTTAAGTGTTTGATACAACCCCGGATTTTCCAGAGAAATTCAAATTCAAGTGAAAAAAATATGATATTTCTGTCACACTAATATTAACACCCAAATAATGTGCATTAACATGTCATTTAAATAAACAAAAAATAAACAACACAAAGGTAGTAAAAGACATCTATGTATGATTTCGCCGGCGGTACACCTCCCACATAATTGTTGCTAATTCCTCTTTTTGAAGACCACTTTGGTGTCGGTCCAAGTATGACACTCTGGTCTTCAAGTTGAGGTTCAAAGTCAGTATTATATGTGGGTTGTTGAAGAGGAGAACTAGGACAAGCCACTGTAGAAAATTTAACTGCAATATAAGTAATCATATTGTAGGACCTGAACCAATCTTCGGTGCTAAATGTTGTTCACCATTTGTAGGACCTGAACCACATTTTTCAAAAATTTTGCGGAGAAACATATGCATCCTGCAGTAAAGAGGCAACGCTATATGACAGCCAACACCAACAGGGAAGCAATTACTGAACCTATAAAATAAAATATCAAGACTACTTATTTCATTTATAAACCAACATCTTTCAAATATCAAGCACAACTATCATATGCAGTTGCTTGACGGAAAGCAAATGAATACAAGATAATGGTTACAAAATTATTAGTCGAATGACAAAATAATTTAATCTTATCATGAAAACAGTTGAACTTCATGGTACTATGTTTGCGAAGGAACAAAGAGCGTAGGATACAGTGTATCTAACAACAACCAGAGAATTAACCTGGCCAGCACACATCATTCAAATACTTTTGTCACAATAGTGTACATTTTGCACATCATTTGGATTCAATTATTCAAATACTTTTGGTTAGACAAATTTCTCCTAAACAGCAGATGTCTTGGCTAATAAGGCGCAACTTATGAAGTCGATAGTAGTATTTTACTTGTAGGGCAGTTTATGATGCAAGATAGCTAACTATTTATACTGGGTATAACAACAATTTTGAAAGAGGAGAAATTACTATCGATTGAAGCAAACAAATTACTCAAGTTAATATGAGATTCAAAGTGAACTTTATTCATTCCTAGGATCGAGAATCTCATGATTCAATAACCCACTCAGAACTACAGATTTTTGTTCCTCACGTAGCTCGTTCTTTCTTCTCGCTTAATGGAGTATTGGACTTCTTTCTCTAAAACCTTGAAGTCTAGGGGTGGTACTAAAATGTAACAAACATAATGGTATATCCTACAACAAGCACAAAACATGACCACATCCAAATGTGAAAAACTTTAGAAGCTTACTGTTATTTAGATCCAATGAAACAAAAAATGCATAACTATGGTATATGATGAATAAAAACACATTATGCATTCACTAAATAATTCGTAGGCTTTAAGAATAATGATGTAGGTACGAATTAGAAACTAATTTTCAAGATGAGTAAGTTGTTGGATAAAACCATAGAACAGAAGAAACACTACAAAATTGTCAAAATTATTAGCATCTCAAAATAAAAAAAGTATTACCTTACATTATCTTCATCTAATGGAGATTCAACTGAAAGCTTTTTTCAACAAAGTTGAGTTTTGGTTGCTTCTTCGGCTTAATGGGATCTGGTAAGAGCAATCGATCTTGGGGTTTGATGAACTTCATTCTTAATTTCAGGAAGTGGATGGGAGAATATTCAATCGATCTTCAAAGTTCAAACTCGGATTTGGGGTTTTAGGGTTTTGATGTTCAATTTATGGAGAAGGTGATCGAGATACTCCCTAATCGTGTGAGAGAGAAAGAAATAAGATCAGAGAGAAGGTCGAGAGAGAGAGATAAAAGTTGCTTGCTGTTCCTAAGAAGTGAGAGAGATGATCGAGAGAGATTAGAAGTTACGAGAGAGATGAGGAGAGAGAGCGTGTTCTCAAGAGTGTGAAAATGAATTTCACACTTTTTAGGTGGTAAAATTTATCAAGTTATTTTCCTACCTATTTTTACTATGAGAATTGGGTTTTCGCACATTTAGTCCCAACCAAACAGTGAAAAACGATATTTTCTTACGAAAATGATTTTCCCACCTTATTTTCATACGTATCAAACGGACCCAGAGAAGTAAACCCGGTCACATTTGCCCCCATTTGCACCATTAACGAAGAAAAACAGAAAATTAGAACTGAATTTGTAACACCCAAAATGGAAGAATTCATCTGGTTTGCAGGTATTGCTACCTGCATCAAGCTTCTCTTGATCCCTTCTTATCGAAGCACAGATTTTGAAGTTCATCGTAATTGGCTAGCTCTCACTTCATCTCTTTCTCTCTCTAACTGGTACTCTGATGAAACTAGTCCATGGACATTAGATTACCCACCTTTATTTGCATACTTTGAAAAATTCCTCTCAATTTTTGCTCACTTCATTGACCCCAAAATCGTTAATCTTCATCAAGGTTTAAATTACAGTGCAGATTCAGTAATTTACTTTCAGAGGATTAGTGTTATTTTATCTGATCTGTGTTTATTTTATGGAGTTTATAGGTTAAGTAAAACCCTAGATTTGACAAAGAAAAGGGTTCTTTGGATTTTGATTATTTGGTCTCCAGTACTTATTATTGTTGATCATATACATTTTCAGTATAATGGGTTTCTTTTAGGGATTCTTTTGATTTCAATTTCATTTTTGGAGGAAGGGAAGGATTTAATTGGAGGATTCTTTTTTGCTGTATTGATATGTTTCAAGCATTTGTTTGCTGTGGCTGCTCCTGTGTATTTTGTGTATCTATTGAGACATTATTGTAGAGGTGGGTTTGTTAGGTCTTTTATGAGGTTTCTGATGATGGGGATAGCAGTTTCTGTTGTGTTCGTTGTGGCATTCGGGCCGTTTGTGTATTACGGGCAGGTATTGTATTTTCACTGTATTTGAATTTTTCCTTGATGACATTGTTTTCTGAATACTTAAGTCTATATTTTGGTTATTTACTTCGAACTGAATAAGCTTTAGGAGAAATTTAGTTCAACATCGACTGCGAAAATATTTTTGTTCCATGAAAGAAACTTCTTAGATAAGTATCATTGGCGAGTTCCATAGAAACTCAGTGTCTACTTGGGCTGGCATGCTATATGGGTTTATGTAGACTATCTGGTACGGCATTCGAGATTACAAAATCTGAATAGGGTCCATTTTGAGACTTACGATAAACGTAATCTTGATGAATCCTTAGACGGGTTACCACATGTTTTTTGTAGTAATTGAAGAGATTTATAGGTGCCGTGATTGTGAACATTGAATTGGTGGTAGTAGAGAAGGAAATTATAGTAGTGATTTGGTTAGTTCACTTAGCTGATTGGCTAAAACGTACTAATGTGCATTTACTCACTCACAATTGTTCCAACTAGTACAATAATCTTTTTAATATAGGAGAATAAGATGAAGTTTAGTAAAAGAGTAAATTGGGGATCTAGTCGTCTGAGGTGGACATCTAGTGGGGGATTAATCAGTCTGAGCACTAAGAGACTGGATACAACTCGTCAAGTAAGTCAAGTGGGCCGGGGGCTATTCACGATTAATCAGGAGTTTCTTTTATGCAAACTAAATTACATTGATGTGCAAGCTCAGAAAATGAAAGTGATTGTATGTAAGGCTAGTGCTGAAGTGTCTATATAGTGCTCGAGAAGTGGAATCCTCCAAATAATACTACACCGAAAGTTTTAAGTAAAAATGTTATGCTTACCTTTTGTAGTGATAGTAGAGTTACTTGAGCATGGGAAAGAAGTAAGAACCTTTCAAATATTGCAGCCTTCGATGTTGACAAGAAAGTTAGGGCCTGATATACTTAGTGTTTACAAATTGGAAATACTGAATTATACCGAAACAGAAAATGTGTATTGATTAGAACTGAAGAAATTACGTAGGTGGTAGAAGTACTATCAGTTAGTTTGAAACGCTGATACAAAATTGTATTGAAGGATTTAACTATTTTAAGGATGTATAAGTGAAGTTGCAGTCATTAATTCATTATATGTCGCCTTCACTCGTAACAATGTCGGCTAGAGCCTTCACTTGAATATTAATGCCTGGTACCTAGTGAATAACCTAACATGCAATGGAATAAAAAGTTGAAGAACTCTTATAACCATGGGCGTTGGGGCGAGGTATACAAAATGGTGTGTGGAGAAAGGCCAGCACATAGGCATTTGAAGTTTGAACCACAAGAAATGGCCTTACATAGTTACATATTTATTGTCTTAGTATATAAGTCGTTAAAACCTTTTTGTTTTAATTTTTTAGCTTTGGGATAAAAAGTTGTACACCAAACCAAAACGATATTAATTTAGATTTCTTTTATAGATATAACAACATCACTGTGACTAGCAAAAAGAAGACTAAAAAGGAACGGCCCATGTTAAATAGATGATTCCAAGTACTCAAGTAGTTTTTGGACTTGATTCGACTCATTTAGATGTTCAGTTCTAGTTGGTAATTTTATGTCCGTCGTTGTACAAGGTTCTTATCCTCAATGGAGGATATTGAAGAACCTCAGTTTGTTCTTTTAGACTCTATTACTGCTGCATAATTTATATTTACATGATCTCTAAACTTTATATACAACGGTGAATTTGTTTGTTCCTAGTGATCTTTTAACTTCATATCTGTTTCCAATATCTTTCTGACTATAAGTTGAATCTTATATAAAAGATCTAGAACGAACTATTTGCATCATCCACCATACTTCTTTTTGTTGCATATATCTGTGCTAGATCCCATTGACCCTGTTAAGTTTTCATTGCAGATACAACAGGTTATACTACGAATGTTTCCCTTTGGCAGGGGACTTTGCCATGCATATTGGGCTCCTAATTTCTGGGTATTTTACATACTTTTAGATAAAGGGCTTGCTTTCTCACTAGCAAAACTGGGGTTTAATATCCAGCCACCTGCAGCTTCTTTCACTGGCGGGCTTGTAGGGGACTCATCGCCGTTTGCTGTACTTCCTCGGGTAATCCTTATAGCTCTTGACACTACATGAGAAAGTCTATGATTGCCCTGATAAGTTCATCAGTTACAAAAATATTGTGAACCATTCTACATCTATACGGCACATGATTCACACCTTTTGAATGATAGATCATTATGATCTTTATGTTGTTTTTATAAAAGCTTGATTTAGGTGGTGGTGATGTGGTTAGCTATGTTTACGCCTGTGTCCTTTGTTTCATATCATAGGCTATCTAATATCTGAATGGCAACTCGATTGGCTAATCTCGTATATCTTAATATGGTACATACAGGTCACCCCATTGGTATCTTTGTTACTGGTCCTACTTTCTATATCGCCATCCCTGTACAAGGCATGGAGAAACCCTCATCCAAGAATGATTGCTAGATGGGTAGCTTATGCTTACACCTGCGGTTTTCTCTTCGGATGGCATGTCCATGAGAAGGCATCCCTTCATTTCGTGGTTCCACTTGCCATTGTTGCGATACAAAGTTTGGAGGATGCCAAACACTATTTCTTGCTATCTATAGGTACAATTTTCTTTCCTCTCATCTTCTATTTGAATTTTCTAGATGTGATGTTTTCCTGTGGTCAGATCGATCTTCTTGCTCTTTCTTGATTTCATCTACAAAAAATGATATTTGTACTCTTCTGTGAAGAACTAACTTGGATTGTTCTCTTTTTCTTTTTGTGGTGCAGTTTCCTGTTATTCGATGTTTCCACTTCTATTTGAAGCGAAAGAGTATCCAATAAAAGTATTCTTGCTTCTTCTACACACACTTCTCATGGTATCAGGATTCACCTCACAATTCAGCAAAACCTCGTCTTCGAAGGCAAAGGTCGGGTCAATACAAAGAGGAAAAGGCAATACAAAAATATCAAAAGAAAGCAAAACTGCTACTCCTACGGATGAAACCGATAATGGTTTCATTCTTGGACGGGTCGTCTCGTGTTATCTTTTTGGCCTGGTATGTGTAGAAGTATGGGGTCAGTTTTTACAACCATACTTTCTTGGTGGTGAAAGGCTTCCCTTTCTCCCTCTTATGTTGGTTTCTTTATATTGTGGATTAGGGATGGTTTATTCTTGGTTTTGGCAACTAAGATGGATCATCAAATGCTCTTGATTTAACTAATTTTGACATTCTTTCTCATTTTTCACTATGTACCTCAAATAGTTGTGGTTTGTCATGTTCAAGGTGAGACCATATTGGCTTAGCTTAAATTGTAATGGTACATTGAGAAGCTATGGTTTTTATTGCGGAGAAAAGTTAGACTCAAACAATGTCCGACGTAATAATAAACATTAACGCTAGTATAACTATCAGTGTCGAGGTATCATACACGACTGATTAAAAAGTGGCAAAAACGAGTATATATTACCACAAAAAATGGTGTTGCGAAGTAGAATTTTTCATGTGTTTAGCGAAACAAACCTTGATAACGAGAATGTATCAAGAAGTAGAGATGAAAACGAAATAAAACATTGAAATAAATCAATAAATTACAATATTGAAGGTAGGTCAACTGAATCATGTGATCTTTGGCCACATGAAATCAATACCAAATCCAAATCAAAAAATATAACTACTAGTATAACTTATTTAGAGTTGACCTAATTTTGTCCCTATCCTGCTTAATAAGCGCCTAATTCTCTCTCCACCGCTCTGTATTTTTTATCTTCACATTCTCACGACTTATACTAGGGTTTTAGTTGAATCGAATTTAAGTGTTTTAACAGTTGGGAAGGACCGAAAGAATAAATATTGTGTCCTAACCGCGCATGATAGTAAAACCCTTTTCTTTTTTCTGTCCTACACCTACTCATTTAAACCTGCACCACTCTAAAACCCTCATCATCCTCAAGACCTCAACCTCTCCGCATTCAGCTTCTCTCTCTCTCTCTCTCTCTCTCTCTCTCTCTCTCTCTCTCTCTCTCTCTCTCTCTCTCTCTCTATAGATGTCAGCTAATCGTACGCCTTATAACAATGAGTTTCCCGGCCACAATGCTAACGTGCGCCGCACGTGATACACTCACCGTTCGACTCCATGATGATTTTAAAGACAGACAGAGTGAAGAGAAGAGAGAGAGAACAAGAACTTTCAGTTTTTTAACTTTCTCTCTCTAAAAACACAGTTTCTCTTTCTAGACTCAAACTGAAACCCTAGAAATAATCTTCCAACATGACTCGTCCGAGTGATCTCTTCTCTGCAACTCCTCCTTCGGCATTGAAGAGAACTCTAGAAGGATCAGTATCAGTTTCAGAATCACAGAATACTGTTTCTTCTGATTCATCTTCTAGAGGTGATTTCAGTCCAAGTATTTTCATAACTGTTTTAATTCTCACAATCGTTTTAATCGTCTCTGTTTCTCTTCATCTCTTACTTCGGTTTCTCAATCGACATTGTAAATCAAGAAACGATGAAGATCATCACGAAGATCATCAACATAATGAATCGATTAATGTGAGTCGTCGAATCTCAAATCGTCGTGTGTTACCAGAAGATACTCATAATGAAAATCAAAAGCTAATTGATTCACTTCCTCTGTTTTCTTTCGACTCAATTACTGGATTAAAATCAACAACTTCACCTGATTGTGCTGTTTGTTTATCGAAATTTGAAAAACACGATCAACTTCGGTTGTTACCGATTTGTTGTCACGCTTTTCATTCTAAATGTATTGATACGTGGTTGTTATCTAATCGTACTTGTCCACTTTGTCGATCTACAGTTCCATTTGATGAATCTGAACTTTATGATCAGAAACTATCTTCGAGATCTTCAGCAGGTAATGATAGTTTCCGGTTAGAAATCGGAAGTGTAAGTCGCCGGAGAATGAATCCGGCAGATACTAATACTGATTTACAGCAAAGATCATATTCAATGGGATTATTTGAGTATTTGATTGAAGATGAATCAGAAGTGAATATTGTATCTGAGCCTATACATCAACGTAGATATTCAGAAAGTAATTCTGGCCGGAAAAATGAAGACGACGATGACATTCGATCGGAATCAGTAATAGAGAGGAGACAATCCGTACCACCGCCACCGGGAGACGACATCGCCGCCGAAATTGGTGGAGGAAGTGGTAGAGGTTGGTTGAGAGATTATGTTGATAAATTAGCTTCTTCAACATCCTCATCATTGTCATCTCGTACTCTTTCATTTTCATTTCGTGGTAGAAATTTTACTGGAAGTAGTCGTCGGAGTGAAGGAGTTTCGATCAGCGGTCGTCGGGGAGATGATATCGACGTGGTTGTTGGCGGTGGCGGAAGCTTCGATTTGGAGGCACACAAGTACGGTGAGGAAATTGGTAGTTTCTTGCGGTGGCTTTCAGGGGTATAAACGGTCTTTCACCTTGGGGTAAGCTTGTAATAACTTGACGAAGTCATGGTTAAAATTGTGAAAAGGTAGCACTAGGTATTTTCAGTAAAGATACTACTCCGGACGATATACCGGCCAGGTATGTACCGGGTATGATATAAAGAGAGATAGTCCGTCTCTAGATCATGAGCGATATCTCGGTTGAACACATATCTCGGCCGAGATTCTGTTATATTCCGAACATTATGTCATTTTCTAGATATTTTCTTTCACTTCCTATGAAGATAGTCGAAAACTTTTCATGTCTTTGGTAGGGTACTACGTAAATAGTGATAATCTGTCTCGCAACCAAAGAGTGGAAAATTAAAATACTTGGACCCAATTTAGGGAGTCTCTTACATTTATATGAATGTGGGATTATTGATAAAATGGGGTAAAAATAGAAGTTTGACATTTAGGGTTGACGATGTGTCATTACCTCAAAATGATATATTAATAATCTAGTATACTATGAAAATCATGGTAGAATGTCATTTAAGTTTTTTATTTGATCAAAATGTTGTCCCACCAATTTTCAGGGATGATCCTTTTATTATATGTATGTATTTGATTGATATTTAGCAAGTATCTTTTTAATGGTCTAAAACACCTGATGGATGGTTTGAAAGAGAAGTCTTAAATAAAAGTTGTGTGTTCTTTATTTCTTTCTATAGAAAATACTCCTTATGAAGAAGAAAGTGACAAAGAAATGGTGATTATTAGATTATATGAGGTATATATTAATAATGAAAAAGAAAGAGATCTAAAGCTGGATAACTGATATAGAAAGATGAAAAATACTGTATAAAAGAAAGTTGTAGTGAATGAAATGAACGGGAATTATGGGGAGTGTGTTGTCTCTCTCTGTGTTGTTTCTTTTCTAGAGAGAGAGAGAAAGCAAAAGAGTATTAATGGTGTTTCAGTTCGGTGGGTCAAGTGTCATGAAAACAAGGTATATTAAAGTTAGGTTTCAACATTTATGAGGATCTTGAACAACCCAACCTTAAGTGACCTGATTTCATTCAATAAATAGTTTTACAACCATAACAGAAACACTTCTCCTTTAATACTAATAACTTCTAGAAACGGTTCATATAGTTCATAAAAATGCTACATGTATTTAGGACATTTGAAATTTGTAATTGAATGCTCAAAAACATTTTAAATGTTGTGATTAATTGAGATTTGGTTTAAGAGGGTTCATTTGGCAGCATTAAATTTTTTATGTAATATGATTGCTATAAAAATAGGGGTGAACATCGATCGGATAACCAATATATTGAGTCTATCCATAGTCCGATCCAAAGGGTTCGATTATTTGAAATTTCAATTCGAACCAATCTGTTTATGTTTTCGTTCGGTAACCGAACCAAACTATGCATGAACGAGTTTGGTTCGGTTAGATGACCAAAAGTTTTAAAAAAATCTCTCTTCTCACTCCCATTCTCTATTCTGGCCAGCGAAGGGGGGAGCCCTTCGCCAGCCGTCGGTTTGGAAAAACCAGACCGACGAAGGTGTGGAATTTTTTTTTTATCAAGTACGAAGGTCGCCGAAAATTTTGATCGGCGGGCGACCTTATCGGAGAAGATAATGAGTTGGCGTGATAGATGACGTAGCGGAGTGATGAGATGGAGGAGAGAGAGTTAACGGCCATTTAACAGTAATAGAATCAAAGAGGCCATCTAGATGTTTTTGATAAAATAGTTAAATAGGAGATTACGGGAGAAGTTGATCACAAAGTAGGGGTGTTTCGAGAAATAACCCTAAGATATATTATTGGTGTCTGGCCTCGCTGGTGTCTGCCTCTTTCCCAATTATCCTCAGTCAATCACATGTGGACAAAAATTAGCCTAATTTGGTTTAACATTAATTATCAGTTTATCTTCAATTGGTCCCACCCTCAAAACACATAACTCGAAAAGAAAGGAAGGATTGGAAGTCTCCACAGGGGGATAATGTCAAACAGATAGTGACAAATGAAACGGTTTGATTTCCAAAGTAGATGAAGAATGAAGTTAGCATTGACTCTCTTGTGTCTTTCAACAGTGCTTATAATTAAGTAGTTATTTTCAGTCAAAATATGATCACTGTATGGGTCTTTGCCACTTAACTAAGATGACCATTTTGGCTAAATGTAACTCATTTTTGTTTGGTCCATCATTTTAAATATATTTTTTTTTTTGTTGAAGTTTTATTTTATTTTATCCTCTCAAAACATAACAACTCAGTAAAATAACCTCCTGAAAATGACAATTTTCTAGAATAGATTTTCTTTTTTTTTTAGAGAAGTCAGACTTGATTTCAATGCCGAAAGCCCGAAATAGCTTGTGATGGTTACATACGAAGTTAAAACATATTGAAACAACCAATCCTCACATATGGAGGGCCTAAGGAGGAAAGAGAAAGATGATCATGAGGCTAAGACATATTATGCAATATTGAGCCAACGTGTTTTTTCGCGTGGGGTATGGATCGAAGATGACCCAATTCAAAACCCGCAATATAAGATTGAGCTTCCAGAATTGTCAACGGAGTTCTCCAGGGGATGAAATCCCCATCGTCCACGACAACAGATATCACCATACATGAATCCCCCTTTAAAAATACTTTATGTAACCTTAATTCTGTTGCCTTCTTGCAAGCGAACAATAGAGGTTTTGCCTCAGTCACCAACGCCAATTTGAGATGTATTCGACGTCCTTCCTGAAACACTATTTCTAGAGTTTCTGATAATCACACCCACCAATGTTCCATGGCTGCTGAAAGATCCATCAAAGTTACCTTCATCATGTCATTTAGGGGAGGGATCCGGTATAGATTCCCATGTCACTTCGCATCTCATCTGATACGTCATATCTTTTCAGACTTTCTTGATGTGGAGAACAACTGTCAAAGCTAATGATTAACTATTAATCCATTAGAGTACGATCGTACATTTTCAGTTGCTACTCCTCAAGTGGCCCGGAGATACTAATCCTAACCTAGTTAGGAGGACATAATCTAGTCTTGTACTCCCACTTAACTTCAGTCTATCGTGTCATTCCCGGTAATCCGCTTTTATAATTAACCTCCTTTTTACGGCACGGTGTTTGGCGGTACCAAAGTTTGACACTCCTTACATAAAATGAGTGGAGCACTCATGTTCAAGGAATCTTTCCAATCTTGCCTATGAGAGTTCATGACGTATTTCGTTACTCGTTGAAGAACTCTCATGTTGGGTTATCCGGTGTATATTCCCAATCATACACCCATGTAATTGACTCGAATTCCCAATTCGTACAACCCATGAAACTGTGTTGTCAATCAATCTCCCATGCTAGTCTTTATAAGTCATTGTTGTCCATGCAATGACCTGGGGGGTTTAATAATGAATCTATTCCAAATTCACTTAATAGGCTTTCATTTACCAGATCACGTATTTGATAATCCTACTTGGAATGCTTCACTATTTTTGGACTGTCGGTTAAATACTAAACCACGATTTAACGACAAAATAAGTAACTTATTTCTGATAATAAGAGTTTGTAAATTTGAGTCTTCCCGTGTAACTCCTTGCAACATCAATTTTACATGTCTGAGCTTTTCAGGAAAGCTCAATGCCTTATGACCGTAGTACGACTTCTATATTTAGTCTAAGGTGACAGTTTAGTTAATAAACCTTATCTATTTGGATTTTGCTGGTTATCATCCCGATAAACCTTAGTATTCCAATACTAAATTAAAACGTCTTAAGCTTTAACTATGTTCTTTTATTTGTAGAGTTTGCAACAGTCTCTTCCTGGAACCTTTCCAGCTTACTGTTCTTCCAAGTTAAGATTGTCATCTTGGTTTGGAAGTTTGCAACATATAACTGTTTTTTTTTTATTTCCTTGCATTGTACTGAGAATCTATCGTAAGTCTTTCTCAAGTACTTTATGATATTTCTCAGTTGCTATCCAGATCAGCTATCTAGATTTGATTGGTGATGACCATAAATACTCCAAGTATTTAAGACGTCAAGGTGAACGCTAATCATGTCTAACATGGCCGATCTTATTTTCAGCATAACCATCTTTTCGCATGCATGCTTGTTCATCAGGATATCTCGAATTCTGAATCTTGCCAAGCTATGTTTCTTGAGACTTGGGTAGAAATAGTCTTCTTGAGTCTTTCACATTAGACTTTTCAAGACTTTTCTTGAATAAGTCTTATCATCTTCCCGATCTATCTTCATAGATCTTTGATGCCCAAAAGCCTTTCACCTTTATGTGTGGTCCTTTTATTGAGTCAGTTCTAAACTGCTTTTAACATCCGTATGTTGATCTCAACTTCTAGTATGTCGTCTACATACCGGACCGAAGAAAACTGGGTCACTTCCACTAACCTTCTTAAACTATCCGAATTGAAGATTTCTTTTCATTCTTAAAGAAAACAACTTTTGATTACTTTGCAGAATCGAAGATTCCTACTCCTACTTGCATGCTTCAATCCTTCGATGGATTTCTAAAGCTTGCAATTGTCACTTAGCTTTCAGAAGGGTCAACTCTCCTTCAGAATGTGTCATGTGCACATTCTTTTGCTTAGTGATTGATCATTATGGTTTTAAGCATCGTGACTTGAGATATGGTCTTTTCATGGTCTAAACCCAGAACTCTTTGACCTTCTTTTCTAGTGTAGCTTTAGGAAACACTAATGTTTCCATCCTTGTCCGCTTTTCAAACTCTTTGAAAAACTTATTTGTATTTAACAGGAATTATTCCTTTAAAAAATAGATCAAGTTCCAAACTTGATTTCAGACGTGGATCCCATTCTGGTCTAATGGTTCCAAACCATATTCCGGAGTGATTCCGTCATAGCTTTTGTGTAGGTAGCTCATCTCTTCTTCAGTAGGATTTCGTCTTCTGAGACAGATCTATGAGCCTTCAAGGCCTACGAGGGGTTTGAACAACTTTGAGACACCCTCAACTATTTGAGGGCTCTCCTGCGAATCTAATTCGACTTATGCGGAAAGACCTCCGAGATCTAATATCTCAACCTCTATTTTCATATCTATCGGCTAAAATAGATAGGAACCGTAATTTCTGACATTCGTATACCACTGTTGATTTGTAATACCATTGTCAGTTTGTTGTTCTTATCGAATTTCTTCGATATCTTAAATTTCTCCCACTTGTCTTCTTGGAATAACCATTATTTCAAGGAAGACACATCACGAGCAAGAAACGCTTTGTTCTTTTATGGGTTGTAGAAGAATTCCCTATATTTCTTTATTCATAAAAGAAATACTTTGTCTTTTAGCTTTTAGACGGAATGTGGTTAGGTAGGAAGAACGACCTTGTTTGAGAATTTATCCCAGAAAGTATTTGGAAGATTGGCATATACCCATCTTGATCGACTCATGTCTAATATGTTCGATGACTCCCACTAGGCTCGTCACCCATATGATGTGTTTGTGGAGCAAGGTGAGAAACTATTTCTCAACTTCTTTGATGGTCATCAAATTTCTGACTCAAATATTCACCATTTCGATCCAATCGAATGACTTATATTTTGTCAAGTGGATTTTGGTTAACTCTAGTTAGTACTTTAATAGTTTTACATACATCCGTATGTATGAAGAATATTAGTTCACTAGTCATATCTTCCTTTAGAAAAGGTGACTTTGTGAAATAGTTCTTTTGAACAAAATTCACATGTGTCGTATGATTCTAAATCACTGGACTTAGAAGTCCATACCAATGTATCTTCTTCATGTGTCTTATGTCAATTTGACGCAATGACAAAACTAAAGTTTACCGGTTTGAATCCTTTGATTGTAGCCTATAATATCATTGTTAACGTTTCAGTTCTCCTAGAACCAACTTTGTTAATTTAACAATGGTTTAAAATATTAGATGTTTCTAGAAGAACATAATAATAATTATTAAGTTTTAAGCTAGATCAGTGTCTAAAAGAAGACTTTGATCCAATTCAGCATCCTTAACAATTAATTACTTCTGCTCCCTCTTGGACATTTTTTCCTTTTAATTATGTAATTCCCTTGAGCTCCCACTGAGCTGCATATCCGGTTTTTAAACACCTGATGAAAGGAGTCTACTATAATTGCCAAACTAACTTTGTTGACAAAGATACCAAAACTGAAATTCGCAATTCCGTTTCTTTTGTCTACCAGGTACTTAGGTAGTTTCCTGCAATGGCCTATAGCCATTGCTTTTAAAACTCCGACCCTTTATCCCTATGAATCATAATAACTCTTCATATATTCCTTTGGTTGCTGAATCATAAGAACTTGCTTCTTAAATTCAACGTTCCTCAATGTTCTTTACAGTTGTCTTCACAAACTGAGGTAACAACGAACATTAGGAATGAGATATTCTCGGACGTTTTCTTTGTTTCGGATTTGAGAGCGTTTCTGAGGGATTCTAATCCAATCGAGGAAATAAGTTTCGTTTCATTCCTTCTTGAGGAATGAACGAAGATTGGAAAACTATTTTCTAATAGTCATATATACTCTACATTAAAAGAAAAAGCAAAATCCTAAAACTTATTATCATAGCAAAAACACAGTTTTTGCCACATTATTCAATGAAAACCGTCCCCGGTTGAATAATGCGATTTCAAGACCCCATTTTTTTGAGGTTAAGCGTAGTAGGGCACTGCACTTAACCCCATCGTCCTAGGTGAGTAACTCTTTACTGGTCATACTTATATTACTCTTGGTTGATGAATAACACGTTGACGTGTTCAATTCATCATTTGTCTCGAAATTCAAAACCCTTTTGCTGACTCGTTGAGAATAACCATTTAGACATGTAGACCTCTTCATAGGTCTACTCGTACTGTCCGAGGTAAAAGATGGCACCCTGCGGAGGCAGACCCACCATCGATGAACAAGGGTTCAACAGTTGTCTGGGTAGGCTTTACTCAAAATTCTTTGGGGACTTTTACGCAATTTATCAAGTTTGCATTACTGTGAACTCTATCAGAACCATTCACGACTAATTACGTAAAGTTTACGTGAGTTTGCGTAAGGAATTATTAGGTCCTAGTATAGCCCCTAAAAGATCTAATCTTTTAGGTTACCTCTTGTTCGCCTATGGTTCGTTTGTATTTACGTTCTTGAACCTCCATTGATTACTCCTACTTGAACCATGATATCATCGTTCGGTTCATCAATGGATCCTATGACCCTATACTTCAAGTATTATTCGGGCACATACTCACTTGTGCTTAGAAACAAGAGTCGATTACTTATCTAAAGGCAATACTATTCTATACATTCACATATACATACATACATACAAAATATGACATTCATAAAATAAAGTATGCATCCTAGATTCGTTTTTAGGTTCGTTATTTGTAGGAAATTGTGACATCTCTATGTCTAACGGGTTTTTAAGTTTATTTTCCTAAAATATAAACTGATGGCACGTTATGTTTCTTCGTTAATGATTTCTAAAATCGATTCAATGAAAAACTCTGTTTGGGTCCTCAGATGGCCCAGGTCAATGTCGGAAAAATTATGTTTTGGAACAGGAAGAAAAAATAAGAAAATTCCCTCTCGAGTCAAGGCCTAATGGGCCCAAGTCAGATTCAAAAAGTCACAAGTAAACTTGGTAAAAAATCCTTTGACTACTCTTGGTCAAGGCTAGTCAAAGGTCCGAACTTTAGGGACGGACGCCAAGATCCTCTCGGATGGGACATGCTAGGACATGGCCCAGGTCAATGTCGGAAAAATTATGTTTTGGAACAGGAAGAAAAAGTAAGAAAAATTCCCTCTCGAGTCAAGGCCTAATGGGCCCAAGTCAAATTCAAAAAGTCATAAGCCAAACTTGGTAAAAAATCCTTTGACTACTCTTGGTCAAGGCTAGTCAAAGGTCTGGACTTTAGGGACGGACGCCAAGATCCTCTCGGATGGGACATGCTAGACGCGTCCTAGCATGGGACGACTCGGGCCATCTCGGTCACTAAGGCCGAGATGGCACTGGACACACCAGATGCTTCCTAGACGCATCTGGTCGTTCCAGATGCATCCATGATGTGTCTGGACGCTCTAAACACATCCTAGATGCGTTTGGACCAGAGTCCAGGGTCTCGGTCCTAGACCAAGACCTATATAGGAACCTGAGAAGCGTCCTAGACGCGTTTCGACATTCCTTGTCCGTCTCGAACTAGGATGTACCAGACGCGTGCAAGACGCGTCTCGGTCTCTTAGTTCGAGTGGGACTGGGAATCCCCAGACGCGAAATACGCAAACGCGGCTTGCAAATGCGAGCATATCCATCAGTACCTCAAATGTCCCCAACGAAAAACATCAAAAGCCTAGTTTTTATAGTCACTAAAAATATCACAACAAATAGCATCAAAACTTTAAATATTTCAACGTTATTTCTCTTGATAAACACCGCTGCATAGCAAAAGTGAGAATTCAGTTTCTTATTTGACTATTCTTGCTTTGATTCGTTTGTTTGAGTGCCAATTTATTTTATTTGTTTCAATAATAGAGTCAAAGTTGTTCATACAGATCTCAAATAAGAAGATATAAAATATTCGGTTGATAGTGTTGCTATCGAAGATGCTGATGGCAGTGACGATGAAGAAGATACCTACTACTGTTACAAATCTTACTGTTGATGTTATATCAGACTCGAAGAAGAAGTAGAAGAAGAAGAATCCTAAAATATTATGTCATTCTTGAGAAATATTGATTTTTCTGCTAAGGATATTTTTTGGAATAAAAATGATAGAAAAGGATCTGACAATTATAGATATTAGAGTTAATTATGTTATGGCCCCCCAACTTGTGACCAACTCGCCATTTGCCCCTATAAATGTTCGGCATTTCGGTTTGGCTTCGAAGGAAAAAAATTTATTTTTTTCTGAAATATCTGTAAGGGCCAAAATAGAATTAATCCAAAAAAAATCAAAACATTAATTTTACATCATTTCCCGTTCTCTCTTCTATTCAACCCAATTCTCCTCCACTTCATCCCTCTCTCCACCGCACTCTTCTTCTTCGGCAGAAGGTCACTGGGATCATCTTCCTCGAAATCTAGTCTGGAAACCCAAACGAAGAGACCCTTCGTTTGGGAAAACTAGATGAAAAGGTCATTCGCTCGGGAAGAGAGAGTGAGAAAAACCAATGGTGGTGGTTGATGATGCACAAAATGTCCAAACGTTGACTAACGTCAAGAAGTCAAGATAAGACCTGAACTCCAACGGGTCAACCCGACTTAAGGCAGCAGGACAACCGAATGAAGTCAAGATCGTCACATGTACACTCCCCTAACTGGGAGGTCGGCTAGAGGTACCACCCCTGTTTCGCCCTCGACACGAATAGATCAGCCCTGAAATCCCTAAAGGAATGTGGGAGTCCGCGTAAGCTAAGCCTCTATCTCACACGTTAAATTGGGGAGACAGGAAAGAGCTGCAGGCTTACCAACTCAATCCCAGAATATCCCTAAAAGATCCAAGTTGGTTAAAGATCTTAAGTGTTTAAGTCTGTTTGGGCTTCAAGAGTCTTAAAGAAGAAAATATCTCTCTGAAGATCTATCACCTCGGCAAGATATCTACGAAGTATCCTTAAACTTAGGAACTTCTATTTATCCTAGATAACTACAAAGGGAAACACTAATTTGACCTATAAAAGGTCATCGCATCACCTTCTTCAAGGTAAGCTGAGTAAGTCTAACACATTCAACCCC
>BEHA01000962.1:1092715-1126377 GCA_002897215.1 Eschscholzia californica subsp. californica | reverse complement strand
CCCCTTCCAAAACTTGGCGGGTTGTGCCAATACGTGTGCAAGCATCCATGGTCCTCGTTGGCTTCGGGCCCATAGACATAATTCTCCCCTTCCAAAACTTGGCGGGTTGTGCCAATACGGGCGCAAGCATCCATGGTCCTCGTTGGCTTCAGGCTCATAGACATAATTCTCCCCTTACCCAAAATCATATTTTTTTTAGTCAATCTAATTGTCAAATTTTTCTTTTACCTTGTTCCAAAACTAATCGATGAGTACATAAAATACTCTATTTTGAGCTTTATTTTATAGGCTTTACATGTTAATTTTTGAGGAATTAATTATGTTGCAAGGTTTTTGTATGAACCTCCCAAAAATACAAAGAAGTTGTGAATTGGGAAAAGTTGTGAAGATATTCATGTCTTAGAGTTCATTTAAGATCGCAGAGTTCAGAAACAGAGTCTAGTCAGGGTCCATTCTACAGCTTAATAATTTTATAAAGACTAAACTTAAAGTACCACGAGTTTCTTTGATTGAAGGCAATAACCAAAAAGGGGGCAGATCTGGGCCTTATATAGAATCCCAGAGTTAGAGTCCAACATTAACCAGGTTTATATTTTCTCCCTTTCTCTACTAAGCCCTAAGGGGGCAGATCTGGGTGGCCCTATTAGTGTGGCCGGCCAGGGCATGGGCGACCCGTTGATGGGCCTAAAGTGCCCGACCCAAAATCCTTTTGTCCGGCCTTTGTACTATCTTTGTCTTAGCTTTCTTTAGCCCTTTTAGACATATATATGGGTCCAACCCATGTTGATATGTTTCATCCCTCTAGTCATATCTTCCGATCAAGTCGACACTCTTTCGTGTAACCCGATGTAGGATCCGGACGAAGTTTGACCTGACGGTAAAATTAACGCGTTAGGTCAAAATTATTCAAACCAAGAACAAGCCCCTTGACCGACCAAAAGCCCCGTCCCCCTTTCATCTTCCTCATAGCCTCTTCTTCTTCTTCTAAAATCTATCACCTCTATCACCACCGCCATTTTCATCTTCATCTCTCTCTCATTCTCTCTCTGTCTCTCTCTCTTGTTCTCTCTTTCTTTCTCCCTCTTTTCATCTCCATCTCTTCTTCTTTCATCTTCTTCATAACCCTAGGTTTAGTTTTTTTTAAAATTTTTGGAAACTACACTGCTTGAATACTTGAATCTACTGGTTAGCAACACAAAGAAGAAGATTTGCGAACCTTATTTGGAAGCATTTCATCTGGAAGCGGGTGAAAGTCAAGAGAGGGAGAAAACCCCCAAGTGAGCTTTCCGGTCACACCAGACCGAAAAGCTACTGGTGGCGAATACAGTGGGCTCGAGCCATACCAAATTAATTGACGTGTGTGGAAAATAAGATCAAATCTGCATTACTCGATTATTTGCAATAATTTGTTTGGTATACAAATGGCACATAAAAAGAGTGAGTCGTCAAGAAATTATGGAAATCGATGAACAACTTCAACAGTAGTAAAGGCCTTATCATGGCCTTCAAAGTTCTTGCTATGGCCATCAAGGCATTCCTATGCCTATGACCTTGAAGGTCAAAATACGTATCTAAGAAAGTAAGAACCTACTTTAATCACCATGATGAAATTTGATATGTTCTAATATCTAGATCTGTTTCCTTGCTGTCTATATCTCCTTTTCTTCATCTAAATCTCTCCCTCTATCTTGGTTTACATATTTTTCAATCAGTTGTTTGTTCTTTGTACATCTTAAACTTTTGTGAATCCTTATTCTCAATCACTCCCTAGTTTTCTTTGACTCTTCTCTGGTTTTTGTACTCCACACCATGGAACAACCATATTTTCTTCACCTCTTTGATTTCCACTACCATGATTTGATCGCCGTCGAGTTCGTCATCTCCGACGCCGGAGTAATCCACAACTTGATGGAAGCAGATAGTGCCTGTGTGAATCACAATGACATGTCTAGTGTAGAGGGCTACACGTGTGCACCTTCTATTTCAGTTAATGGGTTGTTTTTTTAGTGGGCCGTGCAGTGCTTTGGTGGGCCAAAGCCACCGTTTGTAGTTGGAATTGTCTTTATGGCGTTTTGGGCCAACAGTTCGATCCAGGAGTTATCACTAGGGCTTGTTAGCACAATTATACCTACTACGTTCTTCTCTTGCTGGTAATATCTCTCTACTTTTCCATCATTACGTTGGTGTGGTTTTGTGTCAGCTTCGAAATTCTTACTTCACGTGTTGATGCGATCCTTAGCCTTTTTATTGTTACGTCGGTGCGATACTTATGTGTCAGCTTTAAACTTCTTACTTCAACGGTTGACGCGATCTCAAGTCAAGGAGTTTTCTCTTTGATCTTGTTTTCAGGATCTCGAAAACTAATGGTCCCTTTATTGAGACATCTGAGGGATAATCTTTATATCACTCTTTCTGCGGGGAGAATTGAGTTTTTACAATTTGGTAAGAGATTTGACGGTCAAGAGATATCACATGATTGGTTATGTTTGTGCTTACAGTGGAGGCCAACTTGTGGTTTGTGTTCGGCAACGACGTTCTGAGAAGATCTATTTTGCGGCTTTTCTTTTACTCATGAGAACTACAATAGAGAGTGTGTTTAATTTGTTCTTATTTTCTTTTCACTCAGACATTGTGTTTGTCTTCTATTTTTGTAAACTCTGAGTTATAAAAATACGATGTTTACAGATTTAAAAAAAAATAACATGAAAACACCATGATGAAATTTGATTTGTAATAACATGACGTGATCAAAACCATATAAGATATTTAGATTTTACTCCATCATTGATGAAATGAAAGTTTTCTTTTGGAATTTTTTTTACACATAATAAACATGACACTTTTAGTTAGTAAAAAGACCAGGATAAAGTTTTACATACCACGTATAGAATTTTAATTTTGAGAGTTTTTAAAAGATTGAGGTGGGCATTTGAGATGCTCCAAGTTGGGTGACTTTAGGACCTTCACTCAATTCACTTGGATGGGCCTATGTTCCGTCCTCTTGGTGAATCCAATTATATCCAAGTCGAGCAAGCTTAAACCTACCATTGCAGATACATGATATCACTTAAGGTATACATATCCTATATGACTAACAAATTGTTGTGGATTAGCTTTAGATGTTTGAGATCTATTTCATAGCAGAGGACACGAAAAGATATGAGAAACAAGTATCCGTCTATTACACTATTAACTGAATAAGGAACACTCTGGACACACAAATTTTCTTCCTTTCCTTTCCTTTTTACAAATTTACAGTGAAGATGGGGTGATAAGAAGAAATAATCTCCCCACACCTTCCTATGATCAGTATCTCTGATAACAAATTTTCTAATTTAAAAGTCTCCTGACCTGTTTTTGATTTCTTACGAAAGAGATTGATGGCTCCAAAAAATCTCAGGATCTTGACTGAATAAAGAGGTATCTTGAATCTCTAGATTTGCTATGTGCCAATCGACTAAACGCGCTTGTATTGATTTCAATAGAAGAAGAATAGTCGGAAGAATCCACCATCTATCATCTTCTCCCCTGCGCACATCAACAATCAAACCAAATTATGAAAGAGAGCTTTTACAGAATGTGAAAAGAAGAAGAAAACAATCATTGTCTTTCGTAAATCAGTGTCAAACTTGTCTTAATTTGAATCAGACATTTCTCTTTGCTCAAAAAAGTGATGGAATCCGTCTCAAAATAAATCTCTCGATAGTTTCTTTTTCATTCAAACCAAAATTATGTAATGACATGGTCAAAGGGATGATTTCCTACGCTATAATCACTATTTCCAGTATAAAGGAGGAAACTAGAATGTTATTGGACCTTTACTGAAAGTTAGTTTAAGCTTAATGCTTTTTAGGACAATGACGTAACACCCATCTCAGCTAGTCATATTGTCCTTGACTTAGTACCGCCTAGGTCCACAAGCCTAGTTCCAGATGATACAAAGCTTTCCTCTGCATGAGCTGCCCTAGACCACCCCAGGCTTCTCAATTGACCAATATATGCGACAAACTCATCAAGAAGGCTCAGCCAATAAGTAAGACAAGGTGTCATGTTATAATCCAGGTCTAGAACGTCTTCCAAATAATGTGACACTAAGTTCCGTCCACATGTCAACAACCTCTGGTTGGAGTGGTTACCAAGATGGTTTCCACCCTTTAGGTCTCGGTTTCGAGACACGGATATATATTACCTTTCAAAAAAAAAAATACCCTCCACATGATATTTCCATTTTACATCAAAAGTTCAAATAGCTACAAAATTAACAGATGCTAGATACAGTAAAAGTCTGAACTTAATGATGACCTACAGGTGAAAAATCTGTTGATGACATGAAAATAAAGAAGACATTTCTTTGAATCATTCATTGCATGAGACGGACATCCGGAAGTGGACCGGAACAATGTGTAAACAAAATAGCGTGCAAAGAGAACTTCACGATAGCATATAGTTACAAACGTACTATACTGATGTTGATGAATTAAAAATTATAGAGATTCTGATAATTAGCCACAAGCAATGGAACAAGGTATTACCTATTCTCTTCTTAGAAAAGCTATAAATTCATTGCTATTTAACTGAACTAGTTATGTCGCTGTTGGGCGACCTTAAGTCCATTTGCTCCTTATATAATCAATTTTAAGACAGTATAAGTTATGAGAAAGGATAATACCTTCTGGTAATCCATGGATTATCCTTCTTGAATGGGTTCGGCGAAAATCCATAATGCAGAACGCCACAGATCAAAGCCACCATCTGCACATTTTCAACATTGGCCTTCTTAAACAAACCCAGGTAACAAAACTACCGGAAAGGTGCAAACTTGTTATGCGAGTATCAAAACTCAAAAGTATGTGTAGGAACCAGGAAGTACTAAACCCGATTTTGGTTGCAATACCTTTTTCATTCATTTGAAAAAGTGTCTGGGTGTGTGGGTGTGTATATATATACACACATACATTCCCTTTGCACTATATCTACTAAAATAACATAATAAAATGAAGTATAACTTTTAGACAAATACTTTTTCCATATGATGAGTTTCAGAATAATTATATCACCAACTGGAGCTATAACTTACGATGTTTGAAAAAGATGTAGCATTCCACAACGAATAGACACGAGCAAGTAAAGGTCTTTTAGGTCCTTTACTGAAAAGGGCATTCAGACCGGCGGGAAAAGGGGAAAGTAAAGATAGTGGTAGAATCAGCAAGAAAGCAAGAAACGCTCCAAGAGACATCCAGTAGAAATGAATCAATGTAAGAACAGTGATAGCAAGATCTCCCAAGAGAAGTAGAGAGATAAGGAGTTGCAGTGTATCCTGAAAGACATTGGAGGTGAATAACTTGTAACAAAACAAATCCTACTTACTCATTTGTCATGTAAGTGACATGTAATATACCTGCAGACCGATAGGCCTGGCATTGTGCAATAAAAGAGAAAACGGGAAAAGAAAATCCCTTTTATAATCCAAAGATTTCAAGGTTCCTTCGTCTATAACCCCTCCATTTGTTCCAACAGTTATTCTTTTGTTAGACAAGGCCTGACTGGTACATGGAAGACTTTCTTGCAACTGCTTAATGCTTTTAAGTGCAGATGTGGCTGTTTTTCTGGATTTGATTGTAAGAACATAACATGAAGATGATATTAATCAGTAAACAATTCAGGCACGGAATACAAAGTTTTACAGTTAATTTCTTAATGATAACTTAAAGATACCTTGGTTGTTCACTGCTACTTCCACCCCATGAATCAGAACGATGCATTTGGTGAACCGAATAATCGCTGATTGCTATCAATATACCCAGCTGGTAGTAACCAGAAGCTGTAGCCTGGAACCAACCCACCTCGATTCTTACTCCATTAGGCTCTAGTTTTGGATTTCCATGAGTCTTAATCCAATTAAGAACAGGAACTAATGCAGAACGGATGGATCCTTGCCTCACAGTCCTTAACTGAGCATTCAATCCATCAACCAATCGGTTCCATATTGTTGCAGGAACATGCTGCGAATGTAATGGTTTCATTTAAATATGAAATTTGAATAAAGCAATTGTAAACTACGTCTTTCAGATGCAACGGGAGTACCTCGCTGAGAAGATTGGTTAGCAATGTGTCACAGTGAAGATTGTAAGCTGACATATAGCTTCCATCCCCACCAAATATGACGCAGATAGGAAATCTCTGCTGCTGTATGGAGGCCACATCTAATCGTTTTTCATCACCACCAAGAAAGAAATCAATATACGCAACCATCAAGTCTGGTGTTGCTCCAACCTGGCAGTCAGAAAGATTAAAGAAACAAGTTTTTGAAGTTACCAATTAATTTTGGATAATACATTCACGTAAGGGTGAGAGGTCACAAAACGATCGCTCGTAGAAAATGTGTTGGATTATAACGATACCATTGGTGACAGAAACTTCGCTAGATTTTAGAATTTTTTTATATGTTAGTGGTTCAACTTCACAGGATTGTGACATAAAACATCTCCAAGATGGGACTAACTAATCACTAGCTCCCTAGTCCTCCACGTATCATCTCCATCAATTATGAGTAATGAGTTGTCAGATGAGTAAACATGGTAGCTTCTTCCTACTCCTAATCAATGGACATCCAGACCTTTGGTAAATAAAGTATGTCTTTGTTATAGTTTAAGAATCTGGTTTTATTACTTTGAAAGTGGATATGTAAAAAGGATCACCGGGAAGAAGATTGAGTCTAAGGCTTCCACGAGACACCCTAAAAATACGACAAGAGAAAAAATTGATCAACTCAAGAAATTACAACAGAATCACCTCTTTCTGTTGCAAAATAGAATTTGGTTATTGGATGCCTTAAAAAAAGAACTTCAAAGATAGAAAGGATAGAGGTGAATTCGCAGTTGATCCCACCGTTTCAGGGGACACAAAGTAAGGTTATTAGCAGCTAGCTAGCACCGTGCCGATCAGGAGAGCCCCCTCACCAACAGTCACAGGAGGAGAAATGAATGATGTCCTGGCCTGGGCACCTATCAGCAAGCTATTCCCTCTCTTTCGCTCAGAGACCTTAGAGTGGATTGTGGATCGTGGATTTGACCTTTTGTTCCTCTCATCACCCTTCCATGTCGGATCGACTAGTTGGGGACTGCCTCCACCAGCCATTTATTCACCACCATAGGTGGAAGTAGCTTCTTCAAGACCTGATTCAGTTGATCCTGAAGCTTACTAGGGGAGGGTGGGATAGGTTGCATTAATTTCTCAATTCAACATTGTCTTGCTACTGCATACCGTAGAGACCCACCAAGAAAGGGTACACGCCAAAATAGTCCGTAAAATGAAGAGTAGTCAGAAAAGAAAGATCAGATCGAAAAAAAGTGGAAGAGACGGGGCTGCTACCATTGTGATCGTATCAATTGGGATTTTTTGTATCAGGCTATGGAAAGGATGGGGTTTGGGTATAAATGGAGAAGTTGGACTTACTCGTGCATTTCAACAGCTACTTTCTCCATCTTAATCAATGGTAAACCTTCGACAGTGTTTCAAAGTTCGAGAGGAGTTAGACAAGGGGACCCTCTATCCCCCTTTCTATTCCTTCTGGTGAGGGAGGTTCTCGGTCAATGCCTCCAGCAAGCAGAGGAGAAAGAATGGTTATCGGGTTTCAAAGCAGCGAATGATGGTAGAAGCATTAACCATTTACAGTTTGCGGACGACACTCTTTTCTTCATCGACGAGAACCAGGCTCAACTTAGAAAGTTAAGGGAAATCCTAGTTTGGTTCGAAATCGCTTCAGGTCTAAAGGTAAATCTGGCTAAATCTTACACATATAAAATCAATAGGGTTGGAGATAACAATATCAATCACGAATTGTTGAAGGAATTCGGCTGTCAAGTGGGATCTCACCCCACGTCCTATCTTGGTCTTCCTTCGGGGGAAGGCTATAAGTCTAAAAAGCTTTGGGACCCAGTGATAGAAAGGATTAACAATAAATTAGCAGCCTGGAAAGGTCAACTCCTTTCTAAAGGGGGCAAAATTACTCTTATCAAATCAGTCCTTCAAGCATTACCCTCCTACTTTCTCTCCCTCTTTTCTATCCCTTCTGGAGTGTTGAAGGAAATAGATAGGAAGATGTGTAATTTTCTCTGGGAAGGTGCAAAGGAGCAGAAGAAGTTACACTGCGCAGCTTGGAATTTGGTATGCACAAGTAAAAGAAGAGGAGGTCTGGGCATCAAGAACCTGAAACATATGTATAAAGCACTCCTTATGAAATGGGTGTGGAGATTCGATGAAGAGAAAGAGGCCTTGTGGAGAGAGGTGATCTGCAACAAATATGGGGACACCCACAAGGAATGGTCAAGTAGAGCAAAGAAACAAGTCTATGGTTGTAGTGTATGGAAAGGTATTCAACTACACAGTAGTCTGTTCTGGATTTTGACTACTTGGGAGCTAGGCAATGGCGAAGACATCAGCTTTCGGACAGATCCCTGGATAGGCCAAAGCACTATGAAAGTCCGATTCCCAGGGATCTTTGAAATAGCCAGCAACCAATCAGCATCCGTAAGCTCGTATACAACAAGCACCTACAAGTCTGGGAAATCAATACTAGAAGAAATCTAAATGACTGGGAAATTCAAGCATACGCAGATTTGATGGTGACCCTCCAGGAGGTGTCACCCAAAGATCAGTCGGATAAGAGGGTACGGAGAACAAATGCTAAGGACAAACTCAGTGTGAGCAAGTGTTATATAGATTTAGAGCAGGATACGCAGATCCTCGACCCTGTTCATATCAGTATCATTTGGAGGAAAGTCATTCCTCCTAGGGTTGGTTTCTTCGTCTGGGCAATGTTCCTAAATAGAGTTCCTACGGTAGATTCGTTAAAAAGAAAAGGATTCTCCCTAGCTAGCAGATGTGTGCTGTGCAAGGCCGAGGAGGAAAGCCTAGATCATCTATTCCTTTCATGCCCTATAGCTAGCTCTATTTGGAACTACTTCATAGCCTTCTTCAAGGTCCCTTGGTGCAGACCGGAGACAATTAAACAAGCTCTAGAACAGTGGGAGGGCCTTTACAAGAGCAAGAAAAGAAGAAAGGTGTGGGAGGCACTCCCATTGGCCATTGTCTGGAACCTTTGGATGGATCGTAACAACAAGATATTCAAGGATTCAAATCTTAACACCAACGTAGATGTGGAAGACATCAAATGCACTTTATATTCTTGGATAAAAAGTATTGACACGTTCAGGCTTGTTTCTTACATTGATGTTGTAAATAATTGGGAGGCATGGATGTCGTGAGATATTCACTCCCCTTCCTCGCCTTTTGTAAATAGTTTTTCTCTCTATATATTCAATCAAAGTTTCAAAAAATCTAACCTTCATCCCTTTGTAAAGAGCACGAGATCTGCAAGAGCGAAGGCATGAATGATCATATTCTGACTTGACAAATTCCTGAAGGCGGTGAATCTTATTTCTCCTGCGCCACTGTTTCCAAGACCAGGCACAAGGATAAGCAATAACTGAAAGTATGCTGTGCACTGAGCCTTCCCACCACTCATAAGCAGCAACTGAGTTGATCTCATCAATGAATCTATTAAAAGCATCTTCATACCTGCAGATCCAGCAATCATCTTACTTTTACACATTTAACGCGTAAACAGGAAACCCATGTAAGTAGAAAGTATTTCTTACACAATTCCAATAATTGCATCAGGAGGAGAGTATGGTAGATGCCATGGTTCTCTGAAGGTATTCGGACCCATGAAGTGCAATCTATGTACATGGCTATGAGTTTCTTCAGCTCTGCTGGTTCCCCGCACCTAAATTATAACAAAAATCATAATTACCTTGAAAGGAAAAGGACAATATTACATCCAGACAAAGAATAAATTGAACTCCAATGGTAGAATGTTTTGAGTACTCAATTAACAAGCAAGGTACCTCTGCTAAGGAGAGGAGATAATGGAAATGGTGCCGATTCTGATGTTCACTGGAATTCACAGTCCGGTAAGAGTCCGACCCAACCAATTTAACTCTTATGGTACTAAGCAGAACCGCAAGAAGCACTAAGACAAAAGATAGGATGGCCGAAAAGAGCCATGGCCCTCCAAACGTATATATCAGCTCCTCAAGAGGTGTGTAACAGTTGGGCATCCTGTACTTCTCGGACATACACTTATATGGACAAAAAGGCTCACATACTCCTCCTGCAGTTAACATGTATCAGCACACTCTTAGGGGAGATAGGTAATTACTGGGTGTTCGGTTTTTCTGATACTTAAGATCTGAAGAGTATTAGTTTTAATGCCAAAGTCTGATATATGAATAAGTTTGTTTTATAACAAAATAAGCCCTGAACTCAAATATATGAAGCAGAATTCTCTAATTTGCTATATGCCTCCCATTGTTCTTTTAAGTGGCATTCCACCAAGCCACCAATAGTATTTCTTAGATCGAAATCCACTTCCAGATCTGAACTTTTCAAAAAGAAACAGTTTGAAGACTGATTGTTCAAATTAACAAATCTGAAAATGAAAAACAGATAATCCCCTTACTTTTAAGGGTACTGACACAATAATAATCTGTAATATTTGAAATGTCATTGTCACCATAATTACCTCGTACATATATAAAATCTGCACGCTGAGGAAGCAATTCTAAAGGGCAAGGAGAACAAAGAGATGCATCAGAGCCATCCACATCTTTGTATGTGCCAATAGGACATTCCTACATATTTAAGATCCCAAAGGACATTACAGATAGTTCAGGAACTAACTCCAATGAAAAAGAGCAAACACGATTCATAAACTGATGTACTGAGGATCTGTAAATAATTTCGGAAACAAACGAAAGATAAAAGATAGTTATATGAACCATACATGGCAGAATGTACCATAAAGACCTCGAGGGCACTTCTTTCCTGTTATAGTACCATTTTCTCCATGAGAACCACGGTTCCTCCCCATTCCACCACTGTAAATTATAAAAGCAATAATAAAGCACGCAAGAGATGCTGATCTGTTTCGCACTGGGATTTTAATAAGAATAGCAAGCTAAACACCTTTAACGCAGATGAAATGCACAGCTGAGTGGAAAGTATTTTATCCACTTCTCATGCAGTACTAGTTAGACTTTATTCTGCAACTTCACTCACTAGTCACACTTTAAACTTTAAATATTGAACAGAAAAAGGGGAACATTTGCTAGACTAGTGGTATACAAAAAGTCATTGAAATTATATAAGATTTGGATGATCTCGCCTTATTGCAATAAATTTGCATATTGTGGAGTCATATATGCTGTCTTGCACCCTAAATATGCAAACATGTAACCAACAACTAGAGAAAGGATAAAATAACACAAGGAGTTGGCAACTTTTCCTGCTAGGAAAATCAGTTCACTCAGATCAACCTTTGAAGACATTTAAAGTGAGGGAATTTCATAAAAGTAATTCTTCTCGGAGATGTGCAAAGCAAAACCATTATTGAAAGTACCAGACAAGTAAATGAGTGGCAGATTGAAGTCGAGAACGTTTAAGGATTCTAAAAGAAAAATAATTCTCGTCTCATTGTCTCTCAACATTGATGGATTAACAGCACAGAGATAGAACAATTCTGATCAATTTTTTGATTTGCGGGATACGATCAGGTACATAACCAATAGTTCAAAATTTTTGCAAGGATCACAGCACACTGATACCATTCTTGAACAAGTTTTATTGTAGTTGTAACTTCAGACATACCTATTGTTGATGGTACCGTTTAAACTTGCAACTGGTAGATATTCATCACCTGTAGCTATCCTAGACCAGTCAAAATGAACTCTCCCACCACCACCACCGCCGCCACCAGCAGGTCCACCGTTTCCACCAGCAACAGATAGCGAAGAGTGATCTCCAAGAGTGAGTTCTTGAAGAAAAAGAAGTATTGTTCCACCTGAACCACCGCCAAGCCCATCCGTAATTGTGCTGCTAGTGTTTCCTCTTGCTCTGCTGTAGCTTTGACCATCAGCTCGTAAAGATCCAAACACATCTAACCTGGTAAGTGGCCATTGAGCGGATCCCATGACTAGAATCAAAAAATAAGCAACCAGTTCAAATGTTGATCCAAGATTCCAAATGAATGATGATCAAAATTATCACATCCTTTTCGAGATTAATTAATCAATTAATTTAGTTGCAACTTTGATATACGCCTATGTAAGTACACCGTCTTCACTTCTGCATCATACCAGGATAGACTGTCTGCATCTTTGGCTTTCTAAAGCATTTAATGGTATTTTTCCGCAATTATGGTATTTTTCTTTGCTTTTGACAATAACTATGGTAAAAATGGCCATTTCATGTGTCTACACCAGTCTTGCATTTTGCATGAAGCAATAAAACATTTTGGCAAAAGCGTATCATAACCTCGGTTTTTCAACTTATGGAACCTTCAGTCAAAATGAGATATTAAACGCTCCCAATTATGGTTCAGGCATGATGTATTAAAGGTCCAGGCAGGGAAAGGCTTCAAAAGTTGAAGATGGATAAAGGAAAGCCAGCAAACAAATGTGTGTTAGTTAAATTTGAAATATAAGTAAAAAAGTTCATTTGTATTTTACGCACATTTATGCAGACCAGAACCAAGTTAACTTGTTTGTTTTGTGAGATTTCAGCAAAATAAGAGCAACATTGTCCTACCTATCATTCCACCTCCAACAATATTTCCATACGACTCGCTACTGCTACCACTTCCACTTCCTAACTCACATGGAAGTTCAGCATCACCATATGTTTTTCCACCTTCACGGAGCATCCCGTTAGAATAACCTGAACCACCTTTCCCACCATGTCCTGCTCCACCTCCGGCTCCATTTGAATAGTTTCCTTTACCAATACCTTCTTCACAACCTGAAAAAGAAAATAAGAATAACGTTCATAAATACATAATAATTAAGCCAGCAGCCAACTTAACTAGACACATGGCGTAACAAGGTAATTGAACAAATTGATGCATAGTAAATATTAGCAAGAGTCAAAGACATTAAACTACTTTTTCATTTAAATAAAATTTTCACATTCATAAGACTGATCAATACCAAATTCTGATGCACTTATCATGCCATCTGGTGCGATAATGACAGTCTTCGCCCTTATGTGAAGGATACTTCCCTTTACGAAGCCACTTACAGTAAGGTCCTCAACACGGCATATCTGTTAGGAGTAAGCTGTATTAGTTTTAAGGCAACATAATTTAGAAGACATAGAAAATGGTAAAGATCCAAGAATGAAACATTACTTTCACATCCTCTATTGGAAACCTGAATGAGAGGATATTTAAAATATTTCTGCTGAGCATAGTTGAAGTAAGAGAGCAAGACACTAAGATAATCACAAAATACAGTGAATCCAAATTCATCCTCGACTTAGTTCAACATAATATGAGTTTCTCTACATGATTATAATTTACCCACACAATCTGTCATGAGTCATTTTTTTTTTGGATAAAGCATTTGGCATCGAATTTCCTCACCAGCCATGCCGTTAAATGACAACCATATATTCTAAGTAGTAAGTAATGCTAACACACATTTTAATTTCTTTTTTCTCTAGGTAAGGTAGAGATTTGACAAGATCCTAGCTTTTGAAAATATTGCTACTTGTTAATGTAATCATGTAGCTGCGCTGCTGCAGATTGCATTTGGCTCACAATGAGGAATGTAAGGTTAGAGGCAAGGAATAAAATGTCGACATATTTCGGTCGAAATGACCGAAACATGTCCTAAATTCACATCACCGAAACGAAATTTCCACCGAAATCTGACACGAAATTTCGAAACAAAGATTTAGGTTTAGGGTTTCGAAAGATTCTAAAATCATAACTCATATAATACCTTAGTCGTTTATCTTCTACCTTTCTGTTATTTTGTTCCATCTTTCTTGACTACTTCTCAAATCTTTTGTTCTTCAAGAGATTCTTCTCTTCTTTAGGTGATCTTTAAATTCAGATTCCGATTTGAGAGAGAGAGAGGAAGAGGGAACAGTCGGTTTCGGCTGAGAAATCTTAGAAATAGGGATTAAGGGTTGTATTTAAGGGGAAAACAATTTTTACTACGAAACAAGAATGTTATGTTTTATTTCTGGTTAGCCCCCTAACTATTACTATTATAGCAAATTGGACCCCTAAACTAACTGTTTTAGGTTTACATCTGATAAATAATTCAATGTACCCCCTAAACTAACTGTTTAATTGCAGATAAACACCTAACTTAACTGTTTTAGTACTAATAGAGTTAAATAACTCAATTTATCCCCTAAACTAATTGTTTTATTGCAGATTAATACCGAACTTAATTGTTTTATCATTCCGCAAATTTGTAAAATTTCCACACAGACCGAAACGTTTCCACGAAATGTGTCCACTTTTGGACCGACCGAAATTTCCATCAAAACCGAAATTTCATTCCTTGGTTAGAGGTGTTAGAGATAGACAAATTAGGATTTACCTCATCTTATGATAAGGATAGAGTTCAATTACGGTTCCTTGTCTTAGTTGTCTAATTAAGTGTTCTATGGCCATCTAGCACGCATAATTTTGTTTTGGATCTGAGGAGCATCGACTACTACAAGTACTATATTTCTTATGTTAATTTTTTTTTTTTTTTTTTTGAAAATTTGAATTAATATTAAACGAAAAGGAGAACTATACAATCGGGGAGGCAGCTAATGGATCTCTCGCGACATCCAGGCCTCCCAATTACAAACTAAATCTAGAAAAGAAAGACTAAAATACTTGGGTAAGCCTTTAGCCCATCCAAAAATTACAGCTTTTATATCATCCGCGTCTAAACTCGTATTAGCATTAGCCTCTTTAAAGATCTTGTTGTTACGGTCCTTCCATATGCTCCATACTATCGCTGCCGGAATCAGGTCCCAAATATCTTTTCTATTCTTAGGCTTCGAAATGCCCTCCCATTGCTCGAACACCTGAGCCACCGAACCGAGCATACACCAATTTAAGCTAAGGGAATGAAAAAAGTATGTGTCCAAATGTTGTGCGCGACCTTGCAGTGTATGAAAATATGGTCAATAGATTCTTCCTCAGCTTTACAAAGAATACACCTGTTTGTAATCTGAAATCCTCTACGCCTCAGCAGATCCACTGTCGAAATCCTCTCAAGGATAGTGGCCCAAAGCATAAATCCAACTTTTGGAGGGAATGCCTTCCTCCTAACTGAATTGATGAGAGTTGGATTCATGATTTGGTCACCTGGATCCATAAGCTGGTAGCAATACCTAACCGACAGCTTCTCTTTCGCATCTAACTTCCACACTCTTCTATCATTACTACTCCCCACGGATACTTCCTGAATCAGAGCCAACAAATCCATATAGGGTTGCACCTCCCAGTCATTCAGAGGTCTTCTAGTTTGGATGTCCCAAGAGTTCGACTCCTCGTCTCTCATCTTTCTAACTGTCGCGTCCTTGTCCCGAGCAATAGCAAAGACCTGGGGAAATAGGACCTTTAGAGGAGTGGTTCCTACCCAGACATCGGACCAAAAGTGAATCTTTTCCCCGTTACCCAACTCCCACTTGGTTAAGGTTTGGTACTTGCTCAGTAATCCTTGGATACCCTTCCAAACTCCACACCCGTACGATTCATTTCTCATCTTACGAGTCCAGAGTTCTGGTTTGTTCCCATACTTGTCCCCGATTATCTCTCTCCATAACTTGTCGTCCTCTTGGTCGAATCTCCAGAGCCACTTAGTCAAGAGGGCTTGATTCATTATCTTCAACTTCTTGACCCCAAGACCACCCTTCACCCTAAGAGAACTAACATACTTCCAAGCAACCCAATGAAGGCGTTTATGATCCGACTTGCCATTCCACAGGAAGTTGCTCATTTTTCTGTCTATTTCCTTCAGCACGCACATAGGGATAGCAAACAGAGACAAGTAATATGTTGGGAGAGCTTGAACCACTGATTTCAAGAGGGTTAGCTTACCTCCCCTGGATAGGACATGACCCTTCCAAGCCGCAAGTTTCTTGTTAACTCTCTCAACAACCGGGTCCCAAAGAGCCTTTGCTTTGTATCTTTGCCCCAATGGCAGTCCCAAGTAAGTCGTTGGGAGGCTACCCACCGGGCACCCGAAGCTTTTCAGAAGCTCATGATTTCTATTGTCTGCCCCCACCTTAGTCGCCTCATAAACATAAGATTTATTAAGATTTACTTTCAGGCCCGAGCACAACTCATACCAAATAAGAATGTCCCGAAGCTTGTTTACCTGATCCCCATTTTCATCGAGGAAGAAAAGAGTGTCGTCCGCGAATTGGAGATGGTTTATGCGCCTGCTCGTCGATGCCACTTGAAAGCCTTTGATCCACTCCTTTTCATCTGCTACTTGCAAACAGTGGCTTAGTACCTCTCCGACAAGAAGGAATAAGAGAGGGGAGATCGGGTCTCCTTGCCGGATTCCTCTCGAGCTCTGGAAGACTTAGTTGCATATTGCTTTGTTCATTTGTTTTTATTGTGTTTACATGCTTTCTAGTTAGGTCTAGTTCAAAGATTGGTTCTTTTAAGCTTCTGCTAGCATTACATTAGATATAGGTATCTAAAAGCAAAATAATCACACATTTAATTCTATCAACAGTTACGTGTTGATTACACAAGAAAAGGCGCCTGGAGATTAACGGTTGAAGAACATGAAGTTTGGAAAATATCCCTTACTTGAAGTGAAAAGGACAATGTGTTATTCACATGGCAATCTTCTGGAGGATATATTAAATCCGTAGGGCATGAATGACTTTCACAATGCGACTTAGTTGCCCTAGCAAAATAAAATTTATATCATCAAGATGAATAAGATAGAGAAATGGTTACTGCATGAAATAAATATACAGACAGAAAAGGTCGTTGATACTCACATGTTCCTACCATTTTTATCATCCAAAGGTGCTTGAACTAAGGCTCCTGCACCAACCTATCCAACATCAAGAAGACATGTAAATAGTCCCTCTAAAACATAAAAGACCAATCTTAACCAAATAACTTTATGAGTAACTACCAAACGCACATAAATTGATTAGACCATTCACAATTCTAAAGAATGTAGATGAAACTAGGGTATACCTTACAGAATGTATAGACAACAGAAAAAACATAACTGAATTTCTGTCACACCACACTATGAATAAGTAGTGTTTTGAGCAAGAAATGTAGGATTTTGCCACTAAATCCTTTTACACGACTTTCAAGCAAGAAACAGGGCCATAAATCAATCTCAGAGTGAATGGCTAAAAACCTACTATAAGTTGTGCTTCTTACAGTTATGTTATAAAATAGTGATAAGAAAAGTCGTTGAGCCTTGATTGCGTCACCATGACCAGTTAACTTTAGAAGGCCTTGACCATATAGACCCAAGTTTGCATTCGAACTAATGATGGAATTTTCCTGCCAACAGGAAAAACAACGAGAGTAACCTTAGCTTCTACAGTTGACAACAATGAGCATGAGGGACCTACATTAAACATAAGGATGAGGTAACTGGTCATAAAAACATACAAGTAAGGTCGCATACCCTGAGAACTACTAGATTTCTGACTTCAAGAACAGATGTTGCAACATTACTAAACCCACCACCATCAATTTGAATCTCGGAGTTCCACATCAATAGCATCTTCACTATAATTCTGAATGCACCGAACACCTTCATTCATGTAAGAAATTTTTAGAAAACAAATGACAAGGAAAAGAATGTGACTCTACAATCTAAATTTCATAAAATGGCCATCAGTACCATGTGTCCAACTAGCTGCGTTCAGAAATCCCTCAAATAGTCCACCATCATGGTTATTGCTTAAATTAAAAATGACAAGAAAGTACAAATAAAAACAAAAAGCTGCATGGTATATTCCTTCCAAGTTGTCTACTAACTGGAAAACTTCAAGGTTGACTATCAAATCCAACTATAAGTGTAAGTAATTGTGTTAAACAACAGATCTTGTTTTTTGAAAGTTCTAACGTGTCTTCAGTTAGATATCTGTGCAAGTTCAGTTATGTCTTCTGAACATAAGATTTTCAATTCATAGTATGACAGTTCAGTCCTTGACTCCTTGTCAGTTATCATCAATCTGAATTCTATTCAAGCATATACTGGAGCCACTTCACTAATATGAATCCTGGTTCTTTAATTTTAACAGAAAAAGAAATCCAAGTAGACAGATGCCTCAGTGTGGTCCTTAATCCATGCATAATTAAAAAGAAAAGGAATTAGATGTTTCAGGCCAGAAATTGTGATGAGAAAAATGTTAAGCATCAATCGAGATCAAAATTGTCATAATAGTATGACTGTTCCTTTTAACTAATCAAACTTCAAAGCTGATAAAAAAAAATTGGCAGACCAATCACTGGTAAACTGAAGAAGAAAACCATCACGAAACTTACGTACCTCAATGGTAGAGTCACTCATTAAAAGTTCTTCTGCGACAAGTTCGAATTCTGATACTGGGTACTCGGACAATCCAAAGCTGACACTGCCTCCGTAAAGTATACTGATTTGCCCTCTTACCTTTACAACAGAAAATTTAAAAATAGCAATGTCACTCCTAAAAAAGATAGCACAGACCAATGATACCCAGACCGCAGTTCGCTCCGATATGTGGTGCACGTACAAGTAGGCTACCGTGTGAGCGTGCGGTACGCTGTGGGTATACCCCTTGAGTACTCTATTTTAGGGTCCGAACCATTTTGGACTATTTTTACTAGACAAGAAATACTTCCTATGATGTATATAAAATAAACACAACTATTATCAGCCATTTTATCTCAGTTGAACCTACAATCTTCACTATTTAACCAAAAAATCTTTCAGTTAACAACTAGCTTAGCTCATAGATTTTTATAAACAAATTGTGTTATT
The DNA here is from genome assembly GCA_002897215.1 of Eschscholzia californica subsp. californica. Classification (NCBI taxonomy): domain Eukaryota; kingdom Viridiplantae; phylum Streptophyta; class Magnoliopsida; order Ranunculales; family Papaveraceae; genus Eschscholzia; species Eschscholzia californica. The sequence continues at coordinate 1,107,511 of BEHA01000962.1, read as the reverse complement.
CAAGGCTAGAGATTCCTGTAGGTCAAATTTGGAGTATTGGATCGTGAACCTACCCAAAAAGGGTATATGGAATCTAATACGCGGCACAGAAAAGGGGGATTGGGGAGTTGAGTAGCTGGTAACTCTGACAAGAACTTCACACCATGTATGAGGCGAGGAGATAGAAGATTGTTATGTTTCATCTATGGTTACAAGCAAGGTAGCAATTTGGAATATCTTTCACCGAACTCTTCATCTGTTGGGAAACCATCACATTCTAGATTGTCTGATGTTTTAAACTTATACGAAACAATAGATAACCTCTACCAATATTTCAATAAGATCGAGATTTTTGTTTAGAACATAAAATCGGAAATTTGGGTGGGATGCATTAACTATTTACCACAGTTAAGGATTGCGTAGGTCAAGGAATATATGAAGAACATAACAAGGACTTCAGCGAATGTTTTGGATGAAGCTAACCCGAGAGAGAACGTCTCTTGTAAACTCGGTATTCTGTATACTTTCTCTTAAATAAGTTATGCTTACTGATCCAAAAGTCTTCAAAACTGGTCGTTCATACATCATCTATTAATCAAGCTGATTTTGATCCTATCAGAGCTTGTAAAGTTTCAAATGACTTGTGACTATAATATCCAATCTTTCAGTGTCAAAGAGCAACTGCTCAACTTCAAACTAAAGCTAATTGCCTAATAAATTAATGTTCATATTTTTTACGGATGGCCAGCGGGCCAGCCTACCCTCTATCCCCTTCAGAGATCAATCAGCTGTGCCGTTCCATAAGAAATTTGTTGTAGTCCTTTTAGACTCAAAGCAACTACAGCCAAAATCATGTTGGAAGACACAAAAATAGCCGCTATCAGTAGGAACTTTTACCCTTGAAGATGAGTCCTTTGAATGAACTTCCATTTTTCATTCAGCTCCCAATAATACCACTCTCTATAGACGACAAACCTGAGGGGAACTAATATTCAACAAAAGTTCAGGAAAAGTAACTCTCCACTCTAGGAAGTTGCATTGAAAGGTCAGGGAAACTTTTTCCCGTTACCCCCATGCCTTTTCATTCATCAACACCATTACGACATCACCAACTTCATTTGATTTCAGACGTATCTTATTCAGTTGCTACCGTCAATCGTTTATAAAGATGCTCATTCAGAAGATGGCCTTGCTGGCCAATGCAAATCAAGAATAGTATTATGAAGAACATAGAAGAGATTTTCTCTAATCAAAACCACCAACACTTTCTACTATTGAACAGAATATAACTCTCTAAACTTGCAGTCTTTCACCACCGAAGCATTTTTGACTGATGTGAATACAAATTCTAGAAAGTAAGCTTTTCAGGTAGGCGTTGTATGGAATTGTAAGAGATAACATATCATTCACATTTGAAGAAGCTGAAAGAGACTACACTAACTGACCTGCATTCTGCTCCAAAGAAGAGGAACCAAAACTTTAGCATTATTCTCCACAAAAACGTTTGACCAAAGTGATCTAGTAGGAAAATCAAGCAATGGAGTTTCTGTTCGTGTAGAAACATTGGCATTGCTAACTCTTAGACTTTGAAGTGTTGAATCAAAGACAGTACCAGCAGCACCAGCATTCCCAGGACAACCGATACTCTCGCCACCTGAAACAGCACAAGATAGAGTGTAAAGCTCTAAGTCAGACCAACAGAAAACTTGGAAGTCACAAAGCACATGTTTAATTTAGGAAATCGGGACGAAGACCCATTTTCCTGTTGGTCGTGATAAAAATACAAGTAATACTTTTTAGCCTTGGACCAAGGTATGAAATTTCGGTTTCAGCGGAAAATTCGGTAACATGGAAATGGAAATATTTCAGTCATTTTGGCCAAATTATTTCGCAATTTAATTCGTAATCAAGCATTGTTAAGAGAAAGTAATTAAACTTCAGTTTTGGTGGCAATTTTCTGTAGCCATGGAAATTCAAATATTTCGGTCATTTCTGCCGAAATATTTCAAAAATTGAACTCCTTGGTCCAGACTACATCTAACCTTATCTTTTATGTTATAACCTGGTGAAGTTTACTTTGTTTGAACCTCTGCAAACCTTACATAAGGAGTTGAAGCCTAAAAAATGAAGGATACTTTCGACAAATGTATTTATCAGGTCAATTACGACTTAGGACTAGTCTGTAGAACTGGGGATGGGTTAGTGCCAGAGAGGATGAGGTGGGGTTCGAAAGAGTGCTCAATCACGGGATATGTTCTGTTTCAGCTTCAGGGTCCTAAGTAATGCTAATTGATTGGCGATAATCTGCTAGGTAGCCTGTCTTCACCAGAGATACTTCATCAAGACCCTAACCTTATAACCACTTACTAGAGACATTCAATTTCTCCCTAATATGTTCAGTAGGAATATGCAGTTAGTTTCAAGCTGGAATTCAGAAAATCAGGTGAAATAACAGTTAGGTTAGCAACTTAGCAAGTACGTACATAACTTTCCTCTGTATAACAGTTGAGATGAGTAATATTTCTAACAAAATAAATCAGATAATTGAGGTTTACAATTTTACAACGTAATATATTTGTCTCCAAGAAAATAATCAAATACAATGAGTACTAACCATGAGCAATGATCTTGATGTCTTCTTGTATGCTGTAACAGTCAAAAGATATTCGTCCACCCCCACCTCCACCCCATCCCCTCCCGCCACTTGCACTTATTGTACCAGTTCCTTTCCTAATTAAATGCATGTGCAAAAGAATCTTTAAATCAAGTAGCATTCAGGAAAATATGAAGTCAAGAAATAATGCCACATCTCCCAGATATTACTTTAGCTTTTTTCCACACATAGCGCATGAAGAAAGTAACAAGACTGGGACTAAGACATCTCACATATTTCTTGTCTTAGTTATTAAATCCTTTAATTTACTTTTGGGTTGTGAAGTAGCTGAAGACCAAGTAAGTTGGGTGGTAACATGTACATTTCTCTACTGGATAGACCATGGTTAGAATCTCTGTTTCCAAGAAAAATATGAATAATTTGATTGAATAAGAGAGAAAAACTGCATAATAGCTTATAATTAATACAAGAGATGGAACCAAAGGGAGCAGACTTGCAAAAATTTTCACTGTGGTTATCAAAGCTTCCCATGAATTTATTTAATCACAATATGTAAGACACTAAGACTTTTGGCCCATAATTTTATTCTACTCCAAAAAAAAGTAAATAGAAATTCTTTCGCTTGTTAAGAAAAGACGTGAAATGATGAAATATTTATAGTTTTATACTAATAATTATTCGAAACTTAGAAACTAAAAAGACACAATACCAGCTCTTAGAATTACTATGGTGAGTACTAATCAAGGAATGAAATTTTGGTTCCGGTGGAAATTTCGGTCGGCCCGGAAATGAAAACATTTCCTAGAAATATTTCGGTCAGTATGGAATTTTACAACTCTACGGAATATGATAGAAATATGATGTACTTATGCATAACCAGTCTTTTCAAGCTAATAAGCCTAGTACGATTTTGTTAGGAGTTCATTCTAATATTTAAAAGATGAAATCACTAACAATATCCATTTCCTAGGCTTTAGTGGCAGGGATTCTAATCAAGGATACATATGACGTAAGTACATTTAAAAGGAGTGTTAGCCTGTAGTTTCAGTTCTTGAGTTTTCTCCTTTGTAATTGCAACCTTACCAGTTACCAATTCTTAAATACAATTCTACCTTCTTCAAAAATATATGTATATATAATAATGCCATATCAACTGCATGTTATAAATAATTTTTTGGCATATATATTATTTCTTTGACTTTGTCAACTGCATGTTATATTTCATGTCAATGTTGTGAAAATAAACTATGTTACACATTTTATATCATGACAACTTAATCAAATGTACACAACATTGGATGAGAAGCGGTTAGTGACTTCAAATGAAAGATATATTCATGTTATGCAACCAAATCACTAGATTACTATCAAAACTAAATGGGAAAAAGTTTTCAACGACAAGTCCCACGCGCAATAAAGCGTGCAGTGTTGTTGGCAACAACTTGATCTCTCTTTTATCAAATGCATTTGGAAGACGATACTAACTATAACTAGTTAACTAGTTTACTGTTTTGTAATTCTCATTATGAGAACGAGTCCATCTTATGCAGCTTATTCTCATGAATGGATGTCTGTATTATTATTAGAAGCATCAAATACTACAATCTTACCAAATCTATTAATATGAAGGGGAGTACTTATTGTGGTTAAAGTGGTCTATAAGAAGGCAAAAGCATGACACTAGTCCAAGCAGGTCAGCTATACTTACAGCTTTAGAGCGTGTATTTTGATGCTTCCACCTGATCCTCCTCCTCCTTTAAGACCCCCTAAACCTCCTTCTGCAGTTACAGATCCATTCAGATACAAAACATCTTTCACAACAAGCTTCACCTTTCCTCCTCCATTCCCTCCTAATTGCATTTCAGCGGTTGTACTGCCTCCCTTACTTCCGTAACTCCAGGGATCATCAAGAGTAGACCATGCATAGACATCCCCACCCCAAGTATTGGTCACATTATTCTTCAAACAAGACGCACCCCGGCCTCCATGCCCTCCACCAGCTCCATCATGACCATACGGAGTCCCACTAGTCTGAGTAGGCGGCGGTCCACCCAGCGCCGACGTGTTTATAAATGAGTTACTATGCAGAATCAGATTAGTTGCCGCTATAGTTACAGATCCAGCAACTAGAGATGCATATTGACCCACTTCAACATTACCAGATAAATTGAAACTTATTGAACAGCCTTCGATGAGACATATGATTGATATGTGTGGTCGTAACTGTAGGTTCCCTGTTCCAAATACATCGAGACCTTCACTCAGATACAGATCTGAGTTAACAACGCAAGTTGTGTTCAATGAGCCAACACCTTTCAGGTCTTCACATGACAACAATATATCTGATGAGGAAAAAGAAGCCGACTTATTGATATAGTGAGTGATGTTTCCTTTGTATCCACTGCCAGGAACTGATTCGGAATACTGACGTAAAAAAATTCCTGATTCAATTTTCTCATTCATAAATTTCCCATAAGTAAGAAATGGCATGGATACAAAAAGATGCCCGAGCAGAATGCACCACCAAAGAGATCCATTACTCAAAAGTGGATGCATCACCTTTCACAAGAACATCTATACCAGAAAACAGGTGGCTTCTGCTGGAAACATACATCCACTAAAGTTCACATCTATTTGTTACATTTGCACCATTGATGCATTTTACCAATTCAGAGTATGGACTGCTCCCCCTAGCATCAAATTTCAGTACAAAATTGAGGTTATGAGGAGGCTCATATGCTTTGCATATGGCTAACCATTGCACAAGATAACAACTTCTACTCCAGTGATGTTTCCCTTTCCAATAACTCCCACCAAGTTTGATTTTCAGGAGGGAGGGCTTATATTTCAATGTAACTTGGAAATTAAAACCTGTGACCTGAAAGATATTGACATGATATATTAGGCAAGAAAAGAACTGTTTTAGACAAGAATAAAGAAGCCACTTGACAAACATAATGCAACTTATACTACTTATATACACATAAATGATTCTAAAGTCTAAACCTAATGAGGTAATAACTTGTGTTTGTATCCTTGAGGCAAATACCAATAGATATATAAGCAACAAAATCTCCACTGATATTAATACCAATTGGTTGAAAGTTGCAATTGTGCATATCTACAGTTCATGACGATGACACGCCAGCAACCATAGGCGCCATGGAAATATGGTTACCTCAAGAAGATTGGCATCACCAGGCAGATTTTAACAAAGCATTTGGGCCCAAAAAGACTAAAAGAATGTAGGCATGTAACATGCTGATAGGTTGACTCTTTCATCATGCTAACAACACATGGCCTTTTAGTTCGTTTTTTTCTGAAAGCATTTGCTCGTTGCGTAACAGTTGAAAAATAATCCTGAGCAATTTCTCTCTGATTCCAATATATTGACTGCACCAAGAGTTGACTTTGTGAACAAAAGCAAAGGAGTGGGGTAGCATGTTAGATTGTGCTATTGAAGTCCCAATTGACCGAGTCACCTCTAGTTCGCAAACCAGTGTGATCCACGAAAAGGTTTCTAACCTAACCAACTTAATGTCTAATTTAATCCCTTCGTAGTTATTATTAAACTTCCCTTTCCTCTTATTCTTCCAATCATAAAATCATCATTCTATTAGTCAAAACAACTGTAAGTTAGTAAATGTTAACACATTCTACAATCAGCTAACCTTTTTGCTTTTATGGTTATCCGCCATCGGATAGAATTATCTAACGATTGATGAAATGGTAATGTAGAATTTAAGCTAGATCCTGAGTGTAATTCTATGCCATGGTAATGCCGTATTTTATTTTAATACTAGACCGTTTGAGTCATCTTATGGTATACCTTTTTTCCCGAAACTGAAGAAAGTAGAGATTTGCATACACTTTTCCTGTGGTTCTCAGTATCGAAATCTTATAGTAAATAAGAAATCAAATCAACAAGAATCAGAATCATAAATGAAGCATGCATTTTCATACTAAGAAACACAATTTTTTCTTATATTCGAGGATTCTTGATAGAAATCTCAATTCGAACTAAACAAATGAAATCAAGATTATTCTTTACAACTGTTTCAACTAACAATCTCGAGATCTACAGTTTCAATTCTCAATTACTCGCATTTCTAAACAAAAACCAACATCAACATCACCAAAATTTTCTCCATAACTATTCTAAGTTCAAATTAACTCAAAATGAGGGCTCTGAGACTAAAATCAATCAAATTAGAAACAGATCAACCAGAATTATCGATACTCGGAGAGTCAGAGAGAGAAAGAGAAAAAGATACAGAAAGAGGAAGAGAGATACAGAAAGAGGAAGAGAGAGAGAGAGAGAGAGTTTAAGTAGGAGTACCTTTCACTTTAAGGATCGAATAAGAAACCCTAGATTATTGTGATACTGAATCTACTAAGCTTTGTCTCTCTAAAAGACTAAAACTATCTGAATTTTGTCGTCCTTTCTTCTTCTGTAGTTCAAAAATAGTCTGCCCTTTTCTTTTGGTTTCTCTCTCTAGAAGACAGCAAGGCTCAGCCCGACGAGTCGAATGACGTTTTTTGCGTATCTGGATTCCACTAGCGTTTTCTTTTTCTTCATTCAAGTGACCAATCTCATTCACAAATTACCCTTCTAATCTTGGCCACCAAATATATGGACAACTAATTTATTTTACATGGACAAAAAGAAAAAGGCGCGGCTTTGCAGAATAAAGAAAAATCTCTGGGGCATAAAGACTTAGTCAACCGTAATTGACTTAAGGAACATATTTGTTTTTTAGTTCAAAAATAAATTTGATTATTTTTTGGCCCTTCGTCTTCACCACTCTTCACCCACAAATCCCGACCACCATCACCACCACCACCACCACCAAAATGGGTCTCTCTCCTCCCCTGTTTTTCTTTCCCTCCTTTATCTCGTTATTGCCCCTCTCTCTCTCTAAGAACACTAGCCAATGTCTGTACAATTTAAAGGAACCCTAATCTAAATTGATATTATGGGGATCAGTGACAATAGGATAAAGCACAATAATTATCATTGTCAGAAGCATAATAGCAATTCTGTTACCCTTTATCACATCCATTTTGTGATCACTCACCTTTTGCTCGTGTTGATATGATGCTATTGGTTGGGAAACTCGATGCAGTTGGGGTTCTAACTATTCCGTACTTCACAACCATCTTCCATGAGATTCGAGTTCTTCTTCCTGCAGCTTCTGTTCTGATTGGAGATTTATATATATAATGGACATATGGCTTATGAAGTCTGTTAGTTTTAGTAGTCGCTAGTATGGTTACAACAGGGCAGCAAATCTGATATTAACCCTAGTAGATCTGCTGAGGCTTTTAGAGAGGGAAAAAATGAGAAAGGGAGAGATGATGAGGAAGAGGGGGAAGAGAAGAAGAAGGCGGGACAGAGAGAGGGAATAAAATGGTGGCGGCGGCCGAAACTTATTGTGGTAGCGGTCGGAATTTGTGCGTGAAGGTGGGATAAAGATAAAGATGAATATGAAGACTAAGGGCTAAAAACTAATCGAATTTATTTTTAGGTTAAAAAATATATATTCCCCTAAGTCAATCTCGATTGACTAAGTCTTTATTCCCCGAAGATTTTTTATTATTCCCCAAAGTGGCGGCCAAAGAAAAATGGGTGTAAGTAAATTTATTCCTAGACAACCACGTCAAAGGATACAAAACTAAATACACTTTCTCTTTCTTTTGCATCTTCATCGACAACCATTCATTTTCACCGGCGAACACTTAGTTTGGCGAACACCATTTTCTCCGACAACTATCACGTTTTTATCATCCCCTCTCATCTTCGTCACCATCAACACATCATCTCCTCTTTTTATTTTTCCTTTTCTTCTCAAAATAAATTAGGACTTTCACTCTTCCCCTTCGGGCAACTGGTAGAGGCATAGAGCGGTTCTTCCCATTGTCTGTGGTGGCAAATCAACATCAGAGGGAATAGTGCATGATAATGAGAAAGGGAAAAGCTTAACGGAGCAGAGAACCCAACAGGTTATAGTTAATATAGTTTCTAGTAGATTAAATTTTTTATATATTTGAATGATAGCTGTAAGTTAAGGGGAAGGGTGCATATGATAACAACAAAGAGAGATATTGTTTCTCTCATTCGCTTACCCGATTACCAACGATTTCATTAAGAAGTTGTTAGGGTTCATCCATTTTACTCGATTCTTTATCCTCTTATAGGAATTTGGAAGAGAAAAGGGAGAGAATGAAATATGATGTGTTGGCGGTGAAGAAGACGAAGAGGAGTTGATGAAGATTGAATGGTTGTTGTCGGAAAAAATGGTGTTTACCGGTTTAGGTGGTCGCCTGAGAAGAGATTGTGGCCATTGAAGATGGTGATGAAAATGAATGAAAAAAAAGAGAATTATTTTTAGATCCTTCCGTGTCACCAACACAGGAGAAGAGAACGTGTGGAAACACACACCATATCAGTTTAGAGTCCTTTTCAGATCTAAACCAACCGATATGTGTGCCATGCCACGTGGCGCAACTAACCGTGACGATCAGCACGAACATTTACTGACTACATATCAATTTTAGTCACACCCAATTCATTTGTCCACCTAAAAGATTTGGTTGTCCGCGTATATATTAGTCACCCTAATCTTAATTTATTTTCATTAATATCCACGTTCCTCATATTTAGTCTAAAAAATCTACTCCTAAATCCACATTTAGTCCACCCTAATAATAAAATAAGATATTGAGTCAAAATATTAATAAAAATGGAAATCTAGTCCAGATGGGTTTATCTCTAGAGAAAACACGATTTCTATGATTCATATTTAATCATAATACCCTTTACGACCTTATATAATATAATCTTCTTTTGAAAATCAATTCCCAAAATTTAGTTTCTTTTTTTATCTCAAATTTTCTCTCTCCAATCTCCTCACCATAACCGAAACCTTTATTTTCTCTCTCTAAAATCGAAACCCTCCTTCATAACTGAAACCACTATCGATTCTCCATTACTCAACTTAACGTGGTTCTTCATCATCTTCTTCAAAGATCTTCATTCTTTCATTTTAATCGGTATCATCTCATTCCTTTTATGATTTTAATCAGTATCATCTTTAAGCATCTTCATTCTTTCATTATTATAAGTTTTCTGTCTCTAAGATGCATCATATGTGTATTCATCATTTTTAAATTTGTTTTTCTTTTCATCATCTTCGATTATGTTTTCATCATCTCCCTGTTTTTAATTCATTTTCATTATCTATCAGTTTTAAGTTTTAGATTTTTTTTATAACCTCAGTTTTCATCATCGTTATCTTCATCTTCTGATTCAAACTAGATTTCTGTACCATTCTATTCTAATATATTCTGGAGTGCAATATTTTTACAAAACATTACTTGTTTTTTATTGAACAAAACACATATTTGTTGCCTGGTTATTATGTAACACTATATTTTTACTAATTCTTGTTTTGCTTCTTAAATAATGCGGTATTTATTGTTCATGTTTAACATTTCATTATTACATAAAAAAAAACTTATTTTCAAAAATTAAACATTTTATTTTGCTGAAAACATTACAACTTTTACAAAACATTATACAAAATGTATCATACTTGTTTTGTTTTCCTTTATACATTATACATTTTGTTGACTATTTTTTTCATATTGTCTTTGTAGTTTAAGATTTAGTTACGAAATTTCTAACAGAATCATCCAACGTAGTGAAGAAGATCATATTAAAATCAGATGGTTGGGATAAAATCTTTACTCAAGTTGGTCAGTTGTGTCGTGGTGCCGAAGCATTTCGATTCGCTCTTGGTCAGTATAGTATAAACACAGGTCACGATTTCGATTGACAATTACCCAAATCAGTGGCGGACCCAGAAATTTTATGTTGTGGGGGCACTTTTAGTTATAATAAAAAAAAATTAAATTAAATTATCCAAAAAATATAGATGTAATGCTCAAGCAAGCGCTTTTTGTGTCCTATAACTACACTGCCAACTAACTCAACTACGGCTAACTTGTAAGTTGCATTCACTATAGTCTCAACATAAATAATTAATTTTATACACATTCGAATTTTATAAGAAAATAAAATGCCTAAATTTTATTTAAAAAAGAAAGAATCATCTTATGTCTTGAAAAATGATCCCCGCAACTTTTTTTTTTTTTTTTTGATGAAGAGACGATCCCCGCAACTTATGGCTGTAAAAAAGTTTTAAAAGAAAGAGACAGTAGACAGAATTTAAAAAAAAAATATAACAATATATGTACAATTGATTTTACATCTGTAATGAGTAAATTTTATTTCAAAATAAATAAAACTCTTTATTTCTTGAATAATTATCACCACATCTTATTCTTGTAAAAAAAGTTAAAAAAGAAGAAGAAGACATTAGACTGAATTTTAAGAAAATAGTCAAAATATAATAATATATATACATAAATGAAATAAAAAAGAAGGCATAGTAATATATAGAAAATGACTCTAACCAAATTATTGGGAGCCAACACTGAATGAACACAGGAAAAAAACTTAAAAGAAGAATTGATTTATAAGTAAGGGTTAAAGGGAAAAATAAAAGGGCTAAAAGCTAACCAATAACAAAAGGAAGAGGCATAAAGAAATTTAACCAAAAAAACAAAATAAAAGAGAGGCCTGTTGGAATTGAACCCGAGTCTGCTACATGGAAAGCTCTACGTCAAGCCAACCCAGCTAATGTCATTCCTAGTCATTCAATCCTCTTCGAATTTATATATAGCATATATCTATCTGAAATTTCAATTTACCTTTTGGCCCATGGGGGAACGTGACCCCACGACCCCATACGCGGGTCCGCCCCTGACCCAAATGATAGAGATAGGTGGGTCAAAAGTTGCCAATTTCTTCCTGTTCCTAGACCCAACATCATGGACAAACTCATTCTTTCCTGGTCAAAGATAGTCAAATCTCAACAATTTTCATATTTCAGCATATAATTATCGTTCTTATATTTACAAAACAAAACATGTTTTCCAATTACAGAAAATTGTTCATAAAGTATACATTATTTATGAATAAGAAAACATCATTTCTAATGGACATATCATAATTTATCTGCACATTTAAGATAAATCCTAAACAAGTTCTTAATCTATTGTTGTTACATAGGTACATTGTTATATCTTCACAACTATCAGAGTCATTCAACAACCAGATTCGACATGATGCAATTCGTATGCATATAATGGAGACGATGAACTTCAATCGCGAGTTAAATCAAGAACCACCTACTTCAACAGATTTATTTTTTGTTCACTTTCTTCATCAACAACTTTCTTACTTACCTGTGTCAAATGTTCACATTAATAAAAATATTCAGTGTAACATGTAAAATATCTAATAAATAACATATTATTTATATATTGTTTTAAACAAAAACAGTACCAAAATATATTTTTATCAAACAATATATTATTTACAATGGACAATATATTTAGGTGAAAAAATTTCAATCAATATGTGTTATTTCTAATAAGAAAACATGTACTGATTGCATCAATATATACCTTTTTAGTTCAAGACCAACCAGATCTTTCTCAAATGAAATTTCAAAGAATGTTCCTCATCCTATATAATAAACCAACTCATTAGTTATTCATTGTATAAGTCTGGCCGTCCATTCTTTGTGGTAGTTTTTGTATCCGACGGACGAAGATATCCCAAAATCCACACGGTTTAAATCTTTGAGTAATTAGAAACCGTAATATAGGTTATTTTAGTCATTTACCAAACCAGTCGGTTTTTTTTCTCCCACGTTCTCCCTTTCTTCCTCCTTGGCTCTAAGCTCTAACCGATCATCTACTTCCTTTCTCTCCCTAAAAAAACCATCTCTCTCAAATTTCAGTTTCCTACTTTTTGGTTCAATTTTTATTTCCCCCTCTCTCTATCTTTCTTTCTCCCTGTTACCAAGAGTGAAGCTACTGTGTTTGATTTTCAAACATTCACTGTGAAATGTCTCCAGGTTAGTCATTCTATCCATAAATAGATTTTCAAATACTCACTTTTACAATTTGTTTAGTTTTAAATTTTGTAGTTTCAATGTATGCAAATAAGGTGTTCAACGAAATGTCTGTGAGGGGAATTTTGTTTTGTTAGGCTAATTTGTTTAATTTCTCTATGGATTCAGGTAAATTTCGTTTAACTTGTCTTTGGTTTATCAAAATTTAATGCAGGAAGACGATATACTTCGAGAACAAATCAACATTCATGGAACAGACAAGTATTGATGTTTACATCTCTTTTATATTTTAGGAGTTAGTTACTTTGAATGGTGTTTTGCTTGACATTGCAGAAGAAGGTTGATAATCTATACGAATACTTGAATTCAGATTTCAAAAAAGGGGATGGTCACTAGAAGAAGATATGCTTTTATGTGAGGTAATTGATTCTATAAGAACTTTTGCATGTTGCATGAACTATTCAATATGGTTTTCATTTTTTAAGAAACTTTTGATTATTTCCAACTTTCCAAGAGTTATAATATTATTTCCTTTTCTTGAGCATATTAAGTTGTTCTAATCATTTCAATTGATTTTGGGTCTAACAACATATATTTGTGCAGACTCAAAAGTTATTCGGCAATCAATGGACTGAAATTGCTAAGGTCTGAACTCGGTGAATCTTCTAATGCAGAATGGATTCATCATAGACACGACTACTGAATCAATTTTGAATGAAAACTAACATGATTATGATTATTCAAACTTTAACTAATCGCGATGTAGGACCCATATCTCGGATGTCTTAGAAAAGTGCAACCAAAATGATAGATTATTCAGAGAATGCGGAACGAGACGGCAACCCCACCAGAATGTCTTCTAATGATGGTAAAGCACCTCTTCTATGTGATTACGATTGAGCAAGAAAACTAATAACATAAGAGATGGCATCCTCTTTCTCACCCTAATCAACGTCGGAAGTAGATTGTTGAGCAGACCAATGCTCAGAAACAGCGTCGTGCCCATGATGTCGCAAGAGAGGTGAAACCTCTCTTTCTCTCTCTCCCTTTTTCTCCTTTCATTGCCTTTCTCTTTACTAACTCATGTGCATTTCTCTTTATTTTGCTCAAGAGCAAACTTTAAAGACAGACAACTCTCATATCCAAAAAAAAGAAGGAGACGGTAACACAAAGAACAATGGAGGTCTTTACTTTTACATACTTCAATGTTCAATTCTACTTTGATGCAATTCATTTTAAACTATATCGAAGCCAATTGATGTATTACGCGTGATTGTATATTATAATCATGTTGTTTAGAAAAAAAAAGTGTGCTTTGATATTTTGTAGGTGGAGACAATGAAAGCCGTAAGCTTTATGTACGCTTGGCCACCGGGTTATAATCCGGAGAGTGCCAAAGGTCTGAGCATGAAGATGAGAGGAAAAGGCTTGGACTGAACAATCCTCCTGTTGATTCCAGTGCAATGTATTGTGTCCTTTCTATTACTAAAATTTCAATTTGTTCTTATTTTAGTCCTTTAATTTTGTAAGATTTCATAGTGGTTATTGGTTTGTTGCATCTTAGTAATTGTAGATGACATTTCGTTCTGTTTTAGGCCATGAGAACCATCTATGTCGATTGAGGGGAATTTTGTTTTGTTAGTTTTAACTAATGTTGTTAGTTTCAGACTAATTTTGTTTAATTTCTCTTTGGGTGCAAGTAAATTTTGTTTAATTTCTCTCTGGATTCCAGGTAAATTTGTCTAGCCATCTATTTTCCAATTTTTTTTTCTGTTAACTTCCACTTTTCTTAATGATTTCTGCATCTTATTTTTAATTAAACCAAATTTGGTTGTGGACCAAACTGTGGTGTTATATGGTTGACTAAATTGATTATTGTCATATGCTAATATAGTTTGGTTGTGAGTGTTGATCTCTTTGGCTAATGCTTGACTGAATTGGTTGATGTTATTTTGATTATTTTAGTTTAACTTTTGTGTTTGAACTCATCTTCAACTCGGAATATCTCATCCACGTTTTACAAGTCATAAACTCAAACGTTTGAACCATGGCAACCAATCCTGAACTAAGTTGCAGTTGAACTAGCATACGTTATTGAATTAAGAACTTTAATGTGGAAGAAAGGGTTCTTGGGGTCCTTAAAATCCGATTTTAGTCTGCAAACAGAAGAAGAAGATTTTTTTTTTTTTTTTTTTTTTTTTTTTTTTTTTTTTTTTT
>BEHA01000962.1:1061535-1078105 GCA_002897215.1 Eschscholzia californica subsp. californica | reverse complement strand
AGATCACGTGACTGACGTTTGAGAATAGTCTCGCATGAAAAAAATGATCTTGTGACCACAAATATAATTTCTAGATCACCTCTACTAATTATTGATTGATTTTGAATTGTATGACCAGAAATTTAACACGAAGTGTATAAACATTTGATTATCATTTTATGTTTCTCATTTATAGTTTTCATGACGCGGGTACTTATGATCCAAAAACAAATTCTGGTGGGCCTAATGGATCAATCAGAAACGAAAAAGAGCTAAATCATACAGCAAATAAAGGCTTAGAAATCGCTGTCGATTTTTGTGGTATGACTTGTATTTCGTAAGTTTTCAATATCATGTTGCATCAAAAACTTGCATTTTTGAGGATCATTCGTTTTTCTTCATGGTATCAGAACAAGTAAAGAAAAACAACCCAAATATCACCTATGCTGATCTTTACCAGGTTTACTCCACAATCAACTGCTTAAGCAAGTTTTTTCTCTAGTTCTTTAAGTTTTCTATATGTCAAACTCATGGTTTTGTTTAATACTGTAAATTCGTTAACGTTTTCAGCTAGCTGGGGTTGTTGCAGTAGAAGCAACTGGTGGTCCATGCATCGAGTTTGTTCCTGGTAGAAAGGTATACTAAACACTAAAGATTATCGAAACATTTTCTTGCTCATTAGAAACTGAATCATCTTACTTTGTAAACCAGGATTCGTTAGAATCTCCCGAAGAAGGACGACTCCCAAGTTCTAAACTAGGTAACTTCATCTATAACAAGCTGCATAACTCAATCAATTTACGAGTATTTCCCTATTCTTGGACAGTTTCGTAAGCGATATAATTTTTCACCTCTTGTTGTTGGATTGTAGGTGCACAACACTTGAGGGACATATTTTACAGAATGGGTTTTACCGATAGGGATATTGTGGCATTATCTGGGGCACACACATTGGTAAACCATACTTAAGTGTTTAAAGCTGATATTCTACCCAAGAAAACATGCCGAAATGGGGCTTGATTCTAGCGTGGACTAACGGATTTTCCCGAAGCCATCAACATAGGGAAATTGGGTAACATCCGGCGGAAAAAGTTGGTAAAATCCGGACGTCTACGTCTGATTCAAGCTGAATTTCAGCACGTTTTTTCGGACGGAGTAACTTCTTTCAATCTCTCTCTATATACATATGTGTGAATACTTAAAAAATCATTTGACTTTGGTGGTTTAAGGGAAGTGCACATAAAGACAGGTCAGACTATGCTGGTTCATGGACTAGGGATCCTTATAAGTTTGACAACTCTTACTTTGGGTAAGACCCAAATTATTACCATGATTTATTTCATCTGATGTAGTTATGTTCAGTTACTACAGAGACAAGGATACCTGATTATATAACTTATTACCATTTTATTGATGAATTTGGATTAGTGAGCTCCTAAAAGAGGAAACAAAAGACTTATTGAGACTTCCAACAGACAAGGCTCTATTGGATGACCCTTCCTTCAAGGGTTTTGTTGAACTTTATGCAAAGGTGATGCTTCTCATTCCTTCTGTTTTTTTTTTTTAATAATAAATATACCTT
Source organism: Eschscholzia californica subsp. californica (assembly GCA_002897215.1). Lineage (NCBI taxonomy): Eukaryota > Viridiplantae > Streptophyta > Magnoliopsida > Ranunculales > Papaveraceae > Eschscholzia > Eschscholzia californica. Next base: position 1,076,544 of record BEHA01000962.1, on the reverse strand, counting down.
CCTCTTTAATAGTTAAGATTACACCTTTCAAATTTATCACCAGAGTTGAGATTACGCATTTGATAGAACTACCCGTGTCCGAGGGAACGGGTTATACCCTCGTGTGTGTGTGTATATATATATATATATATCGGATGATGGCAGGAGTAAAAGAGTCAGTAATAGCATTAAAAGCCACTGAAATTTCGAAATGGTTGTTCAGTCCACTTAGGAGTTAAATTACGAAAAGAGCAATAAAAAATATGAAACCATACGAACCTCCACAACCTCTGCTTCTTCAAATCGTTGAAACAACTGGAACTCTCCATCACAACCATGCTTCATTATCAACTCTCCATCACAACCATGCTTCATCAAACCATACGAACCTCCACAATCTCTGATTCTTCAAAGAGACTTAGCATTAGTTTTTACCTGCATATTTAATGGGAAGTGAAATTGAGCCTAGAATCATGAACATGGTATAACAATTGACTAATTTTACTCGTATCAAGACTAGTAAGGATTAAAAAAAAGTGGAAATTAAGAATTAGAGAGATTATTAAACACTTTCTAATCAATCGAAAGAGCATTCAATCATTGATGTATCAAAGATATGCACAACGACATGAATCACTCTTATTTGGTACTTCTTTCCTCTAAACATTAACAACTATGTAGCTAAATGAAACCTATAATCAACTTAAACAAGTTAATATTGAACCCTAAAAGATTGAGGCAAGAAGAAGAAACAAGCAACAAAAATGACCCAAGAAAACCCACAGAAAAAAAGTTGATTATGGCAAAGACGGAGTGTTCGCATCGTGTGTGAGGTCCGAACGAGAGTGATTCCTGGACCATGCTATAGCAGCTGCCTGTCCCAGCTGAGAGTGATCTTCGCACTCAGAGATTTGGCCCAAGTGTCCCTGTGTTCTGTCTGACTTGCTCGCTTCCTCGTTCAGGCCTTGTTTCCTATACAGACAAGGTGCTCGGCGAAAAGCTTGAGCCGAAACTTCCAGCTGCTCTGTCCTACTTCTTAAGTTTTCTTAGTTCTCCCAAGACTCCTTTAACCTTTTCTTAAGTTTTCTTTGACTTCCTAGTTCTCCTAAGACTCATTTGATTCTCATGAACTCTCTTGACTCTCACAATATCCCTTTCTTAGCTAGATTTTTCGTCTACCTATATATGCCACCTCTCCATGAAATAAACACAAGTTGCGAGAGCTACGGCATAAAAAGAACTAACTCATCCAAGTTAAGTGACCTAAATGTGATGTTTACATCACATATGTGACCAACACCCAACTGGGTGGACAAGTTCTTTTTACGTAACTAATTGCCATTTGGTCAAATTGTTTTGGACGTAATAGCCATCACAACATATTATTTTGCACGTGGTGCCAATGTTGGTACTGCGATGGCTCTTTTAACCACTCGGCCAAATTATTTTGGAACAAAAAGCCACATTCTATATATATTTACTGTGTTTGATGCGATTGAAATCCTAACAAAAGAAATGCGGTTAAAAATGGCAGGATGAAGCAGCTTTCTTCAGGGACTACAGAAAAGCACACAAGAAGTTATCTGAATTAGGATTCATCCACCAAACTGCACAAAATAATACTTTATTGACACAAAGCATTGTGATAGTTGCAGTTGCAACTGTTCTAGTTGTCTTCAGTTATTTCTTTGAAGTCCAAAGAAGAGTTAGGTAATATGAGTACTATACTCGGGGGATAACTTATGTGCTCTCAAATTTATATGTATAATATATTATATGTTGTAAAAAAATGGTGTAATTAAAACTCTACCATAAGTTTCAAAATTGTTTGCTTTGTTGATCAATAAAGAAAATGTTTGACTTAATTACAAGTGCAAAATATGTGGAGCCTAAACTATTTAAACCTCAGTCCCTCTTATTTTCTTTCTTATAAAATTTATACCTAATTGCGTTATACACTAATTACGGAATTAGGATGACCGATACTTGTCTTTGCGTTAGGTGGTCAATATAGGGACAGACATATATTATATGTGGACAAAAATTTTCGGACTCGGTACAACTCTGTTATGTTTGGCTTAGTTGACCAATACTTTATACCTAATAGCATTACAAACTAGTTATGGATTCCCGGTGACCAAGAAATGTCTGTCGTCTTATGTTTGGCTTAGTTGACCAATACTTTGTACCTAATGGCATTACAAACTAGTTATGGGTTCGAGACACGGCGTCATACCTATTAAAGTATGCTGACATTCCCAAAAAAAGAATTGGTTTGGTCTAACTCAACTATATTTGACTTCTATTTAATAGGGGGTTCGGTCTTGAGACGCGCCTGACGAAATCCGTTCGTGCCCGTCTTAAACTACATGAACGTTCTAACGTGCATGGCAGAATCCGAGACATGCTGGGGCTTTTGCCTGAGACATGCTGGGGCTTTTGCCCGAGTCACGCTGCTTGCCCGAGAGCGTCCTGGCCAGCAGCTTCTCACAAATATCTTTTTTATTTGTTGTTTCGCTTATTGTTTAGACCTATTCAAAACGTTGAATTTCTAAATTTGAAATTCTAAATTTTTGTTTTTGAAACCTTTTCAAAACTGAAAGTTTCAAAAACATATTCATAAAACCTATTTCAAATTTAAATTTTGAAAACAACTTATATAATTTTAAATCTAATTCAAAACTAATCAATTGATATCTGAAACTATTTTCAGATTTATCAATCTAAACAAACAAGTCAAAATTTAATCCAAAAATTAGCTCGTGCAAGAGGCTCTAACGCCACTGTTGGGTAATTGAGTTTCCTAATGTTATAAGTGGAATCTTAAACGTCTATACGTCTAACACTAGGTTTTTCAGGATCTCATGCATAAACTAAAGATGAACTAGGTCGGGTTAGTAATATACCTGCATCGCTTTCCCATAGACTGAATTAATCGCGTTTGCCGAAGAACGAGAGCTCCAAATTGGAGCTCCACTGCTCGAGACACCCGAACAATCGACTTAATTTCTCGCCTTTCAAGTCATGTTAAGACCTTATTCAGATGTTAAGACAAAGAATTGATTCTTCTTTAGACTAAATAAGTAGCTGGGAGTTTTTTCTCTATTTCTGTCTTCAGCTTGATTTGGCAGAGATAGAAATTTTCTTGAGAAAATTCATCACTCAATTAGGTCAGTGATTTGGGGAAATAAGAAAAACTTCCGGAGCAATAAGTTTTGGGTGGAAACAAATTCTTTTTGTTTCTTCCAAACATCACCCTTTCAATTTTATAGTCTTTCTTCTTCTCCTCACCTCAACTAGAACTCTGACGACTTTCACCGAATTCTGGCGACTTCCACCATTATTGCCGGCGATCACCATCACCAGATTCCTCTCTTCTTTCTTCTCTCTCTTTTCTTCTCTCTCTTTTCTTCTTTCTTCTTTCTTTTCTCTCTCCTCTCTCCTTGTATCCTCTCTCCTTCTCTCATTATCTAACGAAATTTCCAGCGAAGGGTTCCGATGAAGGGAAAACCCCTTCACCGGAACTGTAACAAAGAGAAATAGAAGAAAAAGGGGAGATGGAAAGAAGAGAGATAGAGAGAGAGAGAGGCAGATTGAAGAGAGACAGAGAGGGGAGAGAGACAGAGAAAGGAGAGAGAAACATGTCGCCGCCCATTTCCGGTCGGCAGCTTCATGCCAGCGACTTGAGGGGAGTGTTTGGTTTTGAGTTTTTTTTATTTTACACCGTCTTCCTCGAAAACTTTTCTGTTTTCCCCAAAACGGTGGCCCTCAATTATGTTTTAATGGGGTCTTGATATAGACACTCCTAAAGTCAGAATCCTGAATCAAGATTCAATAAGGACCACAGAAAAGAAGAGACTCAGAATCCAATTCTGAGTAGAATTCACAGATGGGACCAAGTGCCATTTGGGACTCTCTGTTCTGGTCGGCCATGCTCTGGCCTAGGCCTTTATAAGGTCGACCTTAGCAAGGCCCAGGCCAACTTTTTGCTATCTTTGTTCGGGCTTTTCCCAGACTCTTTTGGGTACTTTTAAGCGCATTTAATTAAGGCCCTTTCATGTGATTCCCTCTAGTCATATTTTTCGATTGAGTTGACTCTCATTGATTTAACTTGTTGTAGGACCCGATCGAAGTTAGTCGCGAATCATCCATTCGTCAATCATAATTGGTTTATAACTAAACATTACGATCCCTAAAACAACCGACTTGATGATTTATCCTATCTGACAAATTGAGCGCATGGTCATCTTGGTTGAAGAGCATTTCCTTCAATGTACTCAAATAAATATTATCCTCTAACAGCGCTAACACATGACTCTCATCAAGCAAGTATCCTCATAGCGCATGGTCATCTTGGTCGAAGGGCATTTCCTTGCGAGACTTAACTGACTTTAGCATCGGAGTCTCTATTTTGCAGACCCCTCATCCAGATCATTATTTATTAAAAAAAACATTCAAGAGAGATGCAATCAATTTTCTAGAAAATGCCTAGAAAATCACTTTCCACGACATCAATGGGGACAATAAATCTTTTGGACATAGTACAGAACCACGGGGACGAAGGCTCCAAGAGCAATTGATGGAGTCCTTTTCAGTACTTTTTTTTTTGTTGTCGTAACCTCTTTACTAACCGTTTGAGTAGTTTTATCATTCTACATTTCAATAGTATAAAATGAGTAGTAAGTTTTTTTACCGTGGTGATTCTTTTAATCTCGTATTGTGAATGAATTGTTTCATCAAAACTAATAAGTCGTCAATATCGAGTTATTAGAGGGCCTACCACCACGTAAAAAAAAAAGGCCTACCACAAATATAGTTGAGCAGTAAATTGGTAAGACATTTTGCTTATTTGTATGATTATTTGACGACCTGCTTCAACATTACACCTAGGGAGTAAGGGTTGTACAATCATATCGTTCGATAACTGACATTTAAGACCTAACCATAGACCAATATAAAGGGTTAGGTTGCTGTATAATTCAATCGGAACCAATCTGTTTATGGTTTGGTTCAGTTACCGAACCAATATACCAACTCCAAGAGCCTTACAACCGGTGGGTATTTCTTATGTAACAACTCTATTGTACCCAAATCATATTCAGATACAAACACTGGTTAGAAATAACATGATCACTCTGTCATCTTTTTTTGTACTCAGTTACAAAGCCTCTAGATTAAATATTCTTTCCCATGCCAAGCATAGGATTAAGGCACAATATATGTTACCCTAACTATTTAAATGGTTACTTCATGTCTCAAACAATAGCTATAGATATCAATGACCAGTAAACAAATTGAATCAAACAGAAACAAGCCTTTATGTGTACAAATATAAAAATGTAGCACGCCCAAGTACTAAATTTAGTATGTACACTACTCTGATCAATAACAGGCCTATAAAAGAGGTCGAAGAATATTTTTATAAAAACTACAATTTCTAAAAGACTAATTCAGCACATGAGCCTATAAACACAAATATGCTGAATGCCCTCGACAATTACCAATTCACCAAAATACTGATGCTAAAATACAAAATACAACAAAAACTCCTGCGCCAATACATTCTATGAACACTGAATCTGTATAAAATACACATTCACCACATCAAAACACTCCAATAAGAAAAACACGAAATAGCACACCAAAATACAATGTACACGGAATAATACTATTCAAATACCTACAAATGTAATTCACACAAAAGAGCATTATTCTTGTTCAAGAAATGAAATTGAATCAAACTAAAGGCTACAAAAATTAAAAGGTAAACCATTAACTAGACATGCCAATGCAGCAAATATTAGCCGAAAAATACAACTACCCTTCAAATACACCAACATACATACAAAGGGGGCACACGAAAGATTAATTTTGTGAACTCATGGAATAACATAAATACAAAAAAAAACATAAGAATTACACAACACGACAACGAAAATATATTGAATAGCTAATTCTAAAATGCACATAAAAATACTGTTGAAACATAATAATTGTACCTAGAAGGCTAGAACGGTTAATCGATAGATAATACTATACACCGCAATAATAAATATGTATATAACGCCACCAACGACTGATTGTAAAATACATAACACACCAAATAACTCGATACACAATACACTGCTCTACAATCAAGACAGTAAACACTCTCACAGGATGAAACAGTCCAAAATACTATTACCATACACAAAGATATCAAAAAATACATTTCATATAGAGAACAGTTCAGAATACAAATAGTACATACTACTATTAAAACAATCCCAAAATATATATACATGCTTGTATAAAGAAAAGTCAAAGATGATACATATTACTCAGTACCATCACCACAAGTTCCCGAGTTGGATTCACTACAATACACCACACAGGTAATCATACTAAATTTGCACGTATATATTAAGTATATGTACTAAAATTTTATTTGCGGAATACCAAAGTAACAAATTATGTGTATTACTCGACGTGCTTGAAAACATCATCCAATAGTAATGACCACCAAAATGAAAACACAATTGTACAAAAATACTAATTTTCTATGGTATTCAAGTAATCATATAAGAATCACAAAAAAATACCAAATGAAAACACACTGGTACAAAAGTACCGAAATATAATAATAATTAATACTAAGTATACACACATGAAGACTAATAACTAAATATATGTAGTGAAAGTTCAGAAATTAGCTTTCCGCTATTCTAATGGAACTTTCGACTAAAGGTAAACCTAAGAACAAATTACCTTCTTGAAGTATATAAATTCAGAACTCAGAAGATGTACCCTATGTTCCGAAACTGGAACTTACAACATCAGAATTCACTACAGCAAAATTAGTCATGACATAAACCTAAAAACATCTGAAATAAAACAAGTCATTTTACTTGTTTAGCAAAACAACAAAAGCGAAGAATGAGAGTATTTTCCAGAACGATGCGTATTTAGGAGCCCTGGGAAAGCTAGTTTTCAGATTATACCTCAATATATTCCTTAAATAGAAAGTAATTTGCAAGTTACCTTTCAAGTAAATCACAAGTGAAGTTACTACTTCAGTAAAACTAGAAAACTGGGTTTAAGTTTGCATCACGGAAATAAAAATATTTCATGTTAAAAGTGTAACAATATCGTAAAGCAGTAAAAGTGAATGAAAAATGTACCTCAATATATATCTCTCTAACCGTTAAAGAAGTTCCTGCGTGTCTCTAAGTATCCATTGGTGATGGGTGTATGCGTTTAATGGTAGCTCATAACAAGAGGATACATTGAGCTCACGTTGTGAATTTGAAACTCAGTTACAACAACCTTGTTATTATTGAATTTGCGGATGCATAATGAGCTAGGAAACCCTTTCTCCTATAACAAAAAAGTTAGGTGAATAGAGAACTAATATTCTAAGACAACAGTGAGTTAAGCAAGGAAAGGGAATAATGTTACAGTTTTACTATGAGCATGCTGTAAGTATATTTTATAATCCCAATTTAGAGAAATAAAAGTTGTTCAGTCGATTGTTTTATCAGAACCAATAACTCGTCGATATAGCTCAATTATTATAAGGCCTACTTCAAATATAGTTTTGCAGTCAATTGGTGAAGGATTTTGCTTATTTGTATGATTATTGGACGGCCTTGAGACCATTAATGACATCTTGGTAGAATTAAAGAGAGTCTATTTAACTAAATATTCTCGATTCATTATCTGGATTTTTTTCATTGTTAGCACTAGAAACAAATGGACCAAATTAAAAGCAGTCACGAATGTAAGTTACCCTAACATGTCCTGATTTAAGTAGTTCTGACACAAACACTGGTTAGAAATAAGACTCATGAACCTAAGGAGCAACTCCAAGAGCCTTTCAGCCGCTAGGTATTTCCTAATCAACAACTCTATTGTGCCCATATCATAGTGTCATACTCAGACACAACCACTGGTTAGAAATAAGACGGTTCGCACTTAATCTGTTCATTACTCAATTAGAAAGACTCTAGATTAATATTCTTTCCCACGCCAGGCATAAGATTCTGGCACAATTTATATAACCCTAACTATTTGAGTTGTCATGTGCTTTCTCAAAACAACAACTATAGCTATCAATGATCCATTAACAAAATAGAACGAAACAATCGGAAAAATACACTAAACAAATAATTTCAACAAACAAGTATGACGTGTACAAATATAAAAATGTAGCACACCCAAATAATAACTTAATTTAGTATTGATACTACTTGAACAATCACATGCCTGCAGCCTGTTAAAGACATCGAAGATTCTTTTTACAAAATCTACTAATTCTAAAGGACTAATTCGGTACATGCACCTATAAAAACAAATATGCACACTGCACTCGATATTGACCAAGGAATGAAATTTCGCGAAACGTTTCCTAAATTTAGATTAGGTGCATGAACTCACAGTTACAACTATTTCCTGCATAGTTTCCACCAACATGAGGAAAATGACGACCGAAATTGTTGGAAATTTTGAAACTTCCACAACATGATGGAAATTTCGAAACTTCCACAACATGATGGAAATTTCGATTGACATCATAGAAATCTAGCAAAACATATGGAGAAACTAGTACTAGAAACATATATCTTCCTTCATCTTTTTTTATCTTCATTTCCTATAGATATCTTTTGATTTTTATGTTATGTTTTTAATGTTATTTGAATCTATTTCAATGATTTACGTTGTAACGTAACTGCCTATATTGATTTTATCTTAGTAACGCTCCTAATATACCTGTGTAATTGACGATACCTTTTCAAACTAACATAGTTTGTTAACTATTAACTATTATAAGTAAGAATGGTATCTTTTAGATGCTATAGCCAAAGAGTTATTCAATTTACCTCCGGACGTAACTGTCTAATTGTTAATATTCCCTCAAACTAATAGATTATGGTAATTGGTTGGAAACATCATTTTTATCTTCACTATGGTTTAATAATCTTTTTATACATAATTGCATCATATTTCTATCATTTTTATAGATTTGTAAGATTTCCACACTAACCGAATCGTTTCCACGAAATGTTTCCACTTTTGGACTGACCGAAAGTTCCACCGAAACCGAAATTTTATTCCTTGATAATGACAACATAATTCACAAAATGCTGATTCTACATTACATATTCACCAAAATACTAATGCTTTTTGCTTGAGTAAAACTATTAATGCTATAATAGACAACACAACAAAAACATCCGTGCCAATACATTTTACAAACACAAAGAAGCATACGAACATAAAATGAAGCATACTTAGTATTGTATATACACCACTCAAACAGTGACACATACAACTTATGAAAATACTAAATTTGTATAAACTACTTAACCAATAAGAAAAATACATAAAAGTACACCAAAATACAAATTTATTACATACTAATTGTACTATGTAATAATACTATTCTAATACAAACAAATTTAATTCATACAAAAAGACCATTTGTCTTGTTCAGTAAATTGAATTGAATCTACGATAAAGGGCTACAAAATTAAAAGGCAAAACATTACCTAGACATGCCAATTCAGCAAGTACTAGCCCAAAAACACAACCACCCAAGAAATACACCAACATATATTTAAAGGAAGCACACCAAAGATTATTTTTGTAAACTCATGCAATAACACATATTCGAAACGAAAAAGACATAGAAAGAATATTAATCCCGTACATGCTTTTACAAAGGTAATCGACTAACAAAGAAACATTGGATAGCTATAAATACTACTACAAAATCCAATAATAAAAATATAATTTACGCCCACAAGAAACTAATTGTAAAATAAGTAACACACCAAATAACTCGATACGTATACTTAACTCAACAAACAAAACACCAGTTACGCGATAAAACAGTCAAAAATGCTAATACCATACACAAACAATCCAAATTATAAATTTCATATACAAAGCAATTCAAAATACAAATAGTACATACTACTATCAGCACAATAATATATGTAAGTACGCGTATAAAGAAAAGTCTGAAATACTAACTCTGATCCACATTACTCGATACAATCACCAAAAGTTACAATTTGAATTTGGACATGCTACACAGGTAATCATACTAAATTTGCACGTGAATACCAAGTAGATATACTAACACTTTATTTGCGGAATACCAAACCAACAATTACGTGTACTACTCGGCGTGCTCAAAAACATCATCCAACTGTAACGAGCATCAGAAATACTAATCTTGTATAGTATTCAAGTAATTATATAAGAACCACATAAAAATACCAAATAAAAACATAATGGTACAAAAATACCAATATAAAAAATACATAGCACATTAAGACTGATAATTAAATACAGGTAGCGAAAGTTTAGAAATTAGCTTTAGATAAGATGCACCCAAAAAAAATTTAGCATCAGAAGATTTGATTATCTATACCTGCTTGAAGTTTAGAAAAATCAGAAGATGTACCCAATGGTCCGAAACTACCAACATAAAACCAAGGAATGAAATTTCGGTTTCGGTGGAAATTTCGGTCGGTCCAAAAGTGGAAACGTTTCGTAGAAATGTTTCGGTCAGTGTGGAAATCTTACAAATCTACAGAAATGATAGAAATATGATGCAATTATGTATAACAAGATTATTAAGCCATAATGATGCATAAAAATGATGTTTAACATTATCTATTAGTTTGAGGGAGTATTAGCAATTACACAGTTACTTCCGGGGGTAAATTGAATAATTTTTTGGCTATAACACCCAAAAGATAACATTCTTACTGATAATAATTAACAAACAATGTTAGTTTGAGAAGGTATCGTCAATTACGCAGTTATATTAGAGGTGTTACTAAGATAAAATCAATTTAGGCAGAATTGAAGACGTTAAGGGAACTATTTTCTCATGGGTTAGGAGAATTAATAAGTTTAAGAATGTATCCTATCTAGATGTTGTAGTTCATTGGGAGGCTTGGATGTCGTGAGATATCCGCTTTAAGCCACCCCTCTCTCTGTATATAGCTTTTTCTCCTTTAATATATTCATTCTAAGTTTCAAAAAAAAAAATCAATTTAGGCAGTTAAGTCAAGGCGTAAATCATTCAAATAGATTTAAAAACCATGGAAAACATAACATAAAAATCAAGAGAGATCTAAGAGAAATGAAGATGAAAAAGACGAAGAAATGGAGATGTTTCTAGTATTAGTTTATCCCGTTTTTTTGCTAGATTTCTACTATGTCGGTCGAAATTTCCATCATGTCGGTGGAAATTTCGATATTTCCAACAACTTCGGTGGAAATTTCGATCATGTCGGTGGAAACTATGCAGGAAATAGTTGTAAGTGTTATTTCGTGCACCTAATCTCATTTTAGGAAACGTTTCGCGAAATTTCGGTGAAATTTCAGGAAGTTTAATTCCTTGCATAAAACATCAGAATCACTACAACATAATTGGTCATGACATAAACATAAAAACATCTGAAATAATATAATTTGTTTTACTTGTTTAGCAGAACAACAAAAGCTAAGAATGAGAGTATTTCTAGGACGATGCATAGAACTATAGTGTACTTTTGGAGCCTCGGGTTTTTGTATGTTGCTCTAGATGATAGTTTGGATTTATGATTTATCAGTTTAATTCATATAAATAGAACAGTAACTTGCAAGTTAGCTTTTAAGCAAACCACAAATGAAGTTACTACTTCGATAAAACTAGAAAACTGGGTTATTTTAGCCTCACGGAAACAAAAATATTTATTGATAACTGTAAGAATATCATAAAGCAGTATAAGCTAATGAATGAAGTACCTCAATATATTCCTTTTTAACCGTTCCACCACGTTCCCGTCCCAAACCTTGCATTACGGGTTCTAGCCTTCAGTCTTAAAGCAGTTCCTGCATGTCCACGTATCCATTGGTAATGAGTGTATGCATTTAACGATAAGTCGATAACAAGAGGATCTTTAGACCTTATATCTATTGTTTCATAGATATATTGAGCTAGCATTGTGAGACATTCAGTTAACTTCTTACAGGTCTTGTTATTAGCGAATTTGTGGATGCATAATGGGATACAAAACCCTTTCTCTTACAGTAAAAAAGTTAGGTGAAAAGACAACTCCAGATATTTTAAGACCACAGTATGCTCAAGCAAGAAAATGAAACAACTTTACCGTTTTACAATGAGCATGTTGTGAGTATCTTTTATAATCTCTATTTAGAGAAATAGAAGTTGTTGAGACTGACAACTTTCTCTTGCCAAAGTTATTCTGATATGAATTCAGTAATCTTTCCTCTACTCAACATTTATGGTATAACTCTTTGAAATACCAGCACCCCCCCTTAAAAGTAAAGCTATTCATCTAAAAGTTGAATTGTCCCCTGCTATTGTTTATTAGGTTACTTAATCAACCAAGCCACTCTTACGTGCAACGACGAGTTGTATGCCCTAGACTTTAACCACTTTCACACAAATAACCACTTCGATCCAGCAAATTATCAAATAAATAATGAATGTATCGCTTCGACCTAGGGGCAAAGTTCTTGAGCTACTATTTCTTTTTCTTCCAAAAGTAACCAAAACCACAACCACTAAATTCAGCAAAGAACAATTCCCTTCACCACCCTGACATTATAGATTCTTAAATATAATCACTGCAGACGATAAACTCAACAATGGCACTAGCTTGACTGAGTTGGTCTATATACTACTACTAGGCATGTGTGCCCTATTTCTCAACATACATCAAGAATAATATTCTTTTATTCTGTTAGATATGTTAAATGTCCTTAAAAGTGTTTAATTTATCAAATATAAGTAATTCCTCAAAAACTTGACGAAGTCAAATTACTTTTCCGACCCTTAAAAAGGTATAAAACCTAATTGAATTTGCAAGGAATAGTTAATTAGCTTTAAGTTCAACAGGGGAAAAGGTCTATAAAATCATTAAAAAAATTACATAACAAGCACTGATAGCATTACCGAGTGCAAGAAGAATACAAATTTCAGAAAGAAAATACTAATATAAATACAAATACTTGTGTTTCTGAGATGTTGGGACCCACCTGACGACCCTTCGTAAGGTATGTTATGTACGTCTTTCCATCAAATTATGTATCCGACCACATGTTCGCCTACCATATACATTGAAACAGTTAGGGGAGGTCGACTGCAAGAAGCAGATTCCTCATTAAATCGGGATAGAGGAAGCCCAATAAATGAATGAAAGATAAAACGAATCCTGAAATTCAGAATTATGTCAACAGAAAAAGTCAAGAAAAAACTTCCAAATTTTTACTGAGTTCACCGCTTGCTCTTTCCAGAGTTGTTCATCTAAAAATGTTCAAGTCCCCCGACTATTACATTTGGTTTTGGGGTTAGCTATCCACCAACAAGTCATCTTTCATGCAACAACTAGGTCCGAGATAAGCAAACATATAACTATTGGTTGCCATTTTCAGTATGTCTGATGTTTGCTAAATATGTCTGCTCCATTAAATCCTAAATCAGGTAACATGGGCCCTGTTAAATCATCTCTACTGAAACAATCCATAAGGATCATTAACTGAAACATACATAGTTTTAAGAAAGTATCCTCGTAGTATAACATAATCAAGTAAGAACTAAGGTATAGTAAACGTTCAATCGATTTCGAGGTGAATTTGAATACGTTCTATCTATAGATGGTAAATTCAGGTTTATCATTTTGATTCGTATAAATAGAACACCACCTAGAAACTCACCTTTCAAGTAAACCACGCACGAAGTAACTGCTTCAACCAAACTAAATAACTGGATTTAGGTTTGTATCAGGGTAATAAATATATTTCATGATAGAAGTTTAAGAATATTGTAAAACGGTAAAAGTGAAAGAGTAATGAAGTTAATATCTAAAAACAAAGATCCAACAATAACCCACATGACTGTAAAGCTAGACGCAATGAAGTTAATATCCACAAGATAAAAAGAGATCCTAACACTCCCGTAAAATACTTCAACCACATAGTTCTTTGCCCTCTTTTGCCTGTCTAGTTTACCTTTGGTATTTTATAAAAGGGGGCAATACTTCCGCTACTATGTGTTTTCCTACGGAAGTAACAGAAACAACCATCATTTAATTTAACAAAGAACGACACTCTAACCATCTTCACATCATCAAAAAATAATCACTGCAGAAGAAAAAGGCAGCAACTGCCAGCCATTACTTGTATTCTAAATTATAGTCTGTTTTAACTCCATCACAAAAGAATCGATATTATACCTTGACGTAAGGAGATACTTCCAAAAATATCCGGGTACATGTTATCTACTTCTTTCAATCAATTTTGTATTCGACCACATATTCGCCTACAATAGACTTTCAAACAGTTACGGGAGGTCTAATGCATAAAGCAGATTTCTCAATACAGATACGTCGAAGAGAGAAGAAGCCAAGTAAATGAACAGAAAAGAAAAGGAAGACTGCTGAAATCCAGAATTATATTTACAGTAAGTCATGAAAGATTTTTTACTATGAGGTGTAAGATACCTTGCAGGGTCCCCCGTTGGTTAGCACAAATACAAGTTCACCGCTTGCTCTTCCCTAAAGTTATTCATCTAGAAATGTTCAAGTCCCGCGACTATTATTGATCCATCAAGTCAATCCTTCATGCAATTACTAGTTTTGAGACAACCAAACCTATAACTCTTCTTTGGTTTACTAAACATGGAAGCATTCTCATCTCAAAAATAGACCGCCAACCTAAATCAAAGAACATGGGCCCTGTTGAATTCTCTCTGTTAAAGGATTACATAAAGATTAATTAAAAACATACATAACTTTCAAAAAGCATCAACTTAGTAAAGCATAATCAAGTAATAATTAAGCGTCAATTTCGTAAAGCATAATCAAGTTAGTTATGTATATATATATATATATATAACTAAACAACTTGAAATTCTCAAAGCGAAATTACCACAACCTTTAGTGTCAAATGTGTAAAGATTTAATCAAGTGGAGTAGACAGTTAGGCTGTGCAAAAATGTACTCTATGCTGATTTTGTGTCGAATTGGG
>BEHA01000962.1:1031328-1061504 GCA_002897215.1 Eschscholzia californica subsp. californica | reverse complement strand
CCCCCCCCCCTATTTCTTCCTTTCTGCTTGTAAATTCTTTTCCCCCTTCTTAATTCAATCAACTTCTCAAAAAAAAAAATCAAGTTAGTAAAGCATAGTCAACTTAGTTATGTACCTGAAAGATTTTTCCGCCTTAATATGCTTTGCACTGGGCCAGTACTGTTGATGCTTTTGCTACCACTTCTTCCAAGAAAAGTGACCATTACCATTATCCTGTAATTCGGCGTTCAAAAACTCTCATAACCACCCTAACTTTGTCCACGTTATAACATAACTATTGCAAAAGATAAACTCACCAATTAACCTGGTCTGATTGGTATATCCATCTTCGAACAAAATAACTATACGGCTTAAAGCATCCAGAACCATTTCTTGAATCTTGAGGCTGTTTCATTATTTCTATATGATGATGTGATTGTTTCATTAGATTCAATATCTCATTGACATCACTCAGCTATTAGAAGACATTCAAATATAGCTTTGTAGTGCATAGGTGTCACACTGATAGTAATGCTAAATTTAAAATATGCACCTACTAAAAAGGATTGCCCTGTGATCATTTATATACACGTCTGAATCTTTGGCCGTTGTTCAAAACCTGAGACTTACGATCACATTTTCACGGGAATGTTTGAGAGCCTCAATAACATTAAAGATTTTAGAGCCTTCGAAAATGCATCTTGGAAGAATATACAATGGCCTATTCAACTAAGTAGTCTTGATTCGTTTGGTTAGCCAACTCAGCATCAAAAACAAATTTTGTGGCTTTTAGCACCGGAACTAAGTATTCCTTCAAATGTACCCGAAGGCATCGAGTAAGTTTTAACCCGGATCAATTAGTTGAAATGGTTCCTAAAATGTCTTCAGGAGGCAAAAGTTAAATGGTTTTGACATTATCATGTAGCTTCCAAGACTCAAAAGCTTCATGAGCCTTCAAGCCACCAGGTGATTCCAATTTAGCAGATTTGTTGTCTCTAAATTGTTTAGCTCGACTAAGGCCCTCGAATATTATATTGCCAGCAATCATATCGCTCATTTTTTTTGTTTAAATTCTTTCTCGCGCAAAATCAGGAATAAGAATCAGCCGCAATATATTTTCCTCTCATTGTTATTTAAACTGTTATCTAATCAAAATCATATGTTCTATAATAAAACAAGTTATTATTTCTCTTTTGCCACTTCATGTAACTCGTGATGGTAGAAGTTATGTTTCAACAAACTCGTCGTCTCATCAAAATATTTGACACCTGTCAGCTGCACGGAACTTGCTTCAAACAGAGTTCTTCCAATATTTGGTGTCACTAAAATGATAATTTGACCGAGATATATAACTTGTGATCGATTGCGTTTCTTTTTCCTTATTAGCAGGATAATTTGAGAGATTTAAAACCACGAAAAACATGAAGACGATTCAAGAAAGCATACAGGAAAATTAAACAAGTACCTGGTAATAAAAGAATAGTGATGCCCAAACTCCTTGGCAAATAGAAAACCAGAAAGCTGAATGCCAGTAGAATTAGTGGAAAGAAAACGAGTCCCTCGGATTAAATCCTTAGAGCTTGATTGGACGACGGTTGCTCCCAACCTTAGTTATTAAACAAGCATCTTCAAACATCACATGTATCAAGTTCTGCTACTCATTAAAACAACGAATTGCCTGATCAGTTCATAGTGAATGGAACATTAGCTGTTTAATTACAACGTGACATCATCGCATATTCATAAGCTCCAACAGAAAGAAGTCCAGGTAACTAAGTTTGTATACACCGTTAAGTGATGAACGTGACTTACACTAAAATATCATCAACAACGTGGGAAAAAAGGAGCACAACTAAATAAAGAATCTCCATACACCATAAGTGTTAAAGTACAATCACAAAAGTAACCCAACTGCCAACCGTTACTTGTATTTAGTTTCTAGTCTGTTTGACTCCATCTCAAAACCCCGTCTCTTCGTATCATACCTTGACTTGACGTATGGAGATACCCACAAAAATTACAAAAATATTGTAAATTACTACTTAAAAGAAATAAGCATCTTCGAACATCACAGATAACCAAAAAACGTAAGCCAAATGCCAATCATTATTTGCAATAAACCAGTGCCAACCTTATTCTCGAGTAAACCCAGAAATGTTATTAATAGGTGATGTCAAAAGAGACTTACCAATAACCACCTATCGTACAATCTCGAAAAAATCCCATGTATCATCATGGTTGGATACACTGTACAGTGACATATGGAGAGACTTGCACTAAATACTTTTGAAACATTGTCAAAAACAAATATCATAAAAATAAGCATCTCCTTACATCGCAGGTATAAGTGTATAACCGCAACGAAGATATACCAACTGTCAGCCATTATTTGTAATATAAGCAATACTTATACCACTTTGTCAAACAGAAACATTTTAGGTATCAAACCGTGTTGTATGAAGGTGCTTGCAAGAATTAGAACTAGTATATATAATATTAACACCTGAAACAAAATAATTAATCAAAAGATAAGTATGCCTCCATCCATCTGTTACAAAATAATTAATCATAAGATAAGTATGTCTCCATCCATTTGTTACAAAATGGAGAAGAATTCACTCATTTGTCTCCCCAACTATCCCATCTTTACATACACCATAAATATTAACACCTGAAACAAATATGAAGCTATTACAAAATAAGACAAGTATCTTCTGACATCACAGGTATAGGTTATGACCAAATTTAAAGACCAATTGCCAACCATTCTTTGTAAACAAGCCAATGCCAACCTGAATCTCGATTGCTGAATTTTGGTGATAAAATGTGATGTCAAAAGGCACTCAAATCACGAGATTTTAAGTATTCCCCGAAAAAGAAGCTGATAAGTTTGACAAGTAACTCCCTCTGCACCGTAAATGATGTACTAGACTTACACTAGACGTTTCAAATGTCATTAACGTAGGAAAAGAAAAACAGAAATAGAATAAGCATTTCCATACGCAATAGGTGTGAAAATATAGCCACAAAAGTCAACTGCCAACCATTACTTGTATCTTATTTAGAGTCAACATTCCAAATCCATCCTGAATGAACCGACATTATTTGGTATCATACCTTACCATATGGAGATACTTACAGAAATTACAAAACTATCACCAAAAATGTAAACCAACTGCCAATCATTATTTGCAATAAACCAATGCCAACCTTAATCTCGGATAGTTGGTAAGTAAACAATGTGATGCCTAAAGGAACTTACTCAAATCACAAAAGAAAAGAAAATAAATATTAAGTACGTCTCCGCACACAATATAAAATCAGTGTCATTATCCTCACAGCCATCCTTACTATTATATCAGTGATCACCAGCATTACCAATTATATTCCAAAAAAACAATCTCAGGTATCATGGTTGTAACACTGTACTGTGACTAATGCAGAGACTTACACAATATTTAAAATATCATTAAATTGAAAAAGGAGAACAAGATAAAATAAGTATCTCCATACGCCATTAGGTATAAAAGTAAACCAACTGCCAGCCATTACTTTGATAGTCTGTCCCAACTCCTTCTCGAATGAACCCACGTAATTTGGTATGATACCTTGACATATGAAGATACTTACAAAAATTAGAAAACATTTATAAAATATTTTTAAAGTAAAATAAGAATCTTTGACCATCACATGTAAACCGAATAAGCCAACTGCCAAAACTCAAGTGAAACCCACAATTGTTTGTAGAAAGTTGTGATGTCAAAAGAAAAGAGAAAAAAAATCAAAGATAAGTTTAACAAATAGGTGAGTCTCTGCATACAACACACAAAATCAGTGTCACATTCTATGTGGTTGGTCTCGGCCGAGACAGCCGAGAATCTCGGGTCTCGTCTCGGTCTCGGCCCTCTCCCGAGACGAGACTCAGCCGAGACCCCGAGTTAGGGTTTGGCCGAGATTCTCAGCGAAACTCGGCCGAGACAACCCGATACCGAGACAGTAATGTATAAATATTTAGAACTTTTTTTTTCTTGAAAAACTCTTAGACCTAATAGATCTAATATAAATAGCAATAATACTATATAGGATTTTTAGGTTTTATACCTTATAGAAACTTTGAAAACTCTTTCGAACCTTTCAAAATTTTAGTAGATTATGATTTATTTATACAATTATTAGGTTAGAATAAGTAGTAAAAACTAGAATTAAGAACTAATAAAGAAGTAAAGAACACAAGAACCTAATTTTAGTAGATTAGGATTTATTTTATGCCTAAGTAGTACCTTCGTAGTAGGCCATTAGCTAACAGCTACACTTGCTGTCTCGGCCGAGAATCTCGGTCCGTCTCGGTCTCGTCTCGGTCTCGGCCTTCAGCCGGATCGAGATCGATACCGAGATCAACTACATAGGTCACATTCCCCACTGCCATCATTTATCCCAACTGTTATATCAATGTCCACAGCACTATAGATCGTATTCCCCAAAAAACCATGTATCATGGTTGTATACACTGTACGGCGACATATGCAGAGACTTACACTAAAAACTTTTGTAAACTTGTAAAAGAAAATGATAAAAGAGCAAAAATAAGATAATCATAAAATTGAAAAAGGAGAATAAGATAAAATAAGCATCTCCATACACTGTAGGTGTAAATGTAAACCATCTGCCAGCCATTTCATTAAAGTCTGTCTCAAATCCTTCTCGAATGAACCCACATAATAGGTATGATACCTTGACGTATGGAGATGCTTCCAAAAACTAGAAAACATTTATAAAATTTTTATTAAAATAAATAAGCATCTTCGAACATCACATGTAAACCGAATAAGCTAACTGCCAAACCTCAGTGAAACCCACAATTGTTTGTAGAAAGTTGTGATGTCAAAAGAAAAGAGAAAAAATCTAAGATAAGTTTAACAAATATGTAAGTCTCTGCATACAACACAAAAAATCAGTGCCACATTCCCCACTACCATCATTTATCCCAACTGTTATATCAATGTCCACAACACTATAGATCAGTGTCACATTCCCCACCGCCATCGTTTATCCCAACTGTTATATCAACGCCCACAACACTATGCAGAAACTTAAAACTTTTGTAAACTTGAATAAAAGCATATTTATTATTTTTGGTGGGTATAAAGAACAATGTTGTCCGTTCCCGCCTTTTCAGTTTCCGGCAACAGTTTGTTTCCTATCTCTTTGAATTTAGTTTTGGTGGGTATAAAGACACTGCCATCCATACTGTTGAATAAAGCATATTTTTGTAAAAGTTATCGTATTGAGAACTAGGAGTTTTTGAAAGATATACACTTGCTCCATCATAAAAGAAGTTTGATCCACAATATAAAGTGTTATCATTTGTTATTTGTTGTTTCGAAACCTATTGCCAACCTTATTTTTTTCTGAAACAGATTTAGGGTTTATGTTTAATGCCAATATTGCAAGAGAAATTCTAAAGCAGAGGCACTATCCTTCCTCATGGGTTATTTTAAGATTGACTAAAAGAACTTGATGTCTAGTAGGAAAGGGAAGAAAAATTACCAGCAATATACACCAACAAATAGCCCATCTGACTATCAAGTTCAATACTGGGTCGATTTCCTCACACTGATGTACAAGATTAAGATCATTGGATCGAGTACGAAGAAAGTGAAATCAGAGTTCCTCAAAGTCGAGTCATCTAGACTTGAAGATTGGGAATCATTTGTTTGAACCATAAAATTTAGGGTTTCGGGTATCATAAAATATTGCGAACAAAAGAGTAGATCAAGTAGTAAATACCTTTGCTTGAAGAAAGTTAGGGTTTCCCAATGCCTATATCCAGAGATCACGATGGTGCACTACCGAGAGAGACACTACCGAGAGAGAGAGAGAGAGAGGAATCAATACACTAGGGTCACCGTCATCTTCTGATAAAGATTCTCATTCTTGATCTTTCATTCCCACTTGGTTCGCGAATAAGAAGAGAGACAAAGAGAGAGGGAGAAACAGTTCTCACAAACATCTCTGATGATCTCCATGGCGGAGTGTAACTGTTTCTCGATTGGGAGTAATGCCTCTCTCACTATCTCTCTCCATGAAAACAAATCTTGATTGTTTCTTGATTGAGAATAATGCTTCTCTCTCCTCGCCTCAACCTATTCATGATTTTGGTGGGCATACTTCTCAATAAGGAAGGTAGTGGACCTTTTAACAAAAAAAAAAAAAAAGTAGTGGACCGCAACGGCTAAAAACCCGACTAGGTGTCAACGTTCCCAATTCCTAGTTCAGAAAATTGTTGTTTACGAAAAAAAATTATTATAATAACTACAAAAGCCATTTTTTTTTTTCTATTAGTATTATATTAAAACAGCTCGACCAGTTATCTGGAGGATAAATCTGACCGTCCAATTTATTTGATTGTTCAAATTATTAAATTAATTTACTTTAATCTCTTTCTCCATCAAATTCGGTTTCTCCCACGTAATTGAAATGGGAGACATTTTTCACCTACAACAAGGGAGAAAATCGTGCCAGATTAGTTTACTATTTAGGAATGTCACTATCTCTATCCAATGAAAGATTTAGTTTGAGTTTGATTTCTTTACTATTGCAGGTTTTTCAATATTACAGGTTATATCTCTCTCCCTTTCTATCTCTTTGTTTCTTTAGTTCTCTTCTATTTCTTGTTTCTAACTAAATGATACATAGAGTTCAACAAAAAAAAACTAAATGATACAAAGAATCTGATGTTTCTTTTAAATGAAAAAACTTATAGGTTGGAAAAGACTTGGAAAAAAAAAAGACTCACAGTTCCAAGGTTTTAGTGATTCCCATTGTTATGGTTTGTTTTTTTACTTCAGATTGAGTACTTGGGTTAAACTTTTATCTACAACATTATTTACTTTTATTTGATCCTTTGTGTTACAATAAATCTTTTGTTTGTTTATTTCAGATTTGATACAATTACTCCCTCTCTCTTTCTCTCTTTCTAAAGGTTGGATTAAACCCATCTCCACTCTCTTCCTCTCGGTATTTCTTATGGTTTGATTCGACCCATTTCTCTCACGCTTTTTGTTTATTTCTTATGTTCATTAATTTTTTTTGGGGGGGAGGGATGATAATCTAATTAACCAGATTACTATGTTGTCCTAAAATTTAAGGTTGAATGTGTAAGTTACAATAATCCATAGGGATGATAATCTACTTTGTATGAGTTTACTGTAGGGTTACGGATGTGTCTAACACACCTTTTCTAGTGTTTATTGCGGAATCTCAAACATCTAATGTTAACACTAGACTCCCAGGATCTAATTATACATAAACTAATCAATGAACTAGATATGGAAAGATGATTACCTTTAATCGCTTTCCCACGAACAAAATTCCGACAAGATTAAGAACTCCAATTGTAGTTCCTACTCGAGACACTGAGTGTATGACTTGAACTCCCTCCTTCGAGTTAGCTAGAACTCACTTGAAGGTTGAGATGAAGAACACCTTCTTCTTGACTAGATAATCGAGAAAACTCCTTTTCTTATCTCTTTTGGATTTTCTCTCTAAAAGCTCTCTTGAATTGTCTCTTGATTTTCGTCCATAATTATGTCTTAAGGAGGTCTATTTATAGGGACCATAGAGAAGGTATTTGACCTTAACTAGGATTCCTAAAATATCTCTTTCAAGACATATCTTTTGTGTCCCATATAAAACCCTAAAAGGGTTTATGTGTGGTCGGCCAATATAAGCCTCTATGGGCTTTATGGCCGGCCCACACAATGGGTCTAACCGGCCATGTGATGGCCGACCCCTTCCTATGGTCGGCCATCACATGGCCGGCCCCTTTATGGGCACCCACGAGATCCCTTTTTAGTGCGGGGTTATGTACACTTGTCCGGACTCTTCCGAACTCTTTTTGGCCTCAAATAATGGATCAAATCCACTTATTTGTCACTTTATATCTAGTCAATATCTCTCCGTTCAAACCATCACTCTTATGTGTAACCCTTGTAGGATTCGGTCTATGTTAGCCGCGGATTACCGAAGTTATCCGACGATCGTAGTTGGCTTCTAGCTAAGCATTACGACCCCTGATTCGACCGGACTAATGATCTTCCAAATAAGGTCATTATTATCATATTCGCGAAATCGTACGCATTGTCATCTTGATCGAAGGACATCCCTTAAAAGGATACCATTCCTTCGGACCGAGGGAATATATCCTCAAGTCCAATGCTCGATTCCCATGTCTTTTCATATCTCATCTGATATGTCATACTTATCAGACTTTCTTGATCCCGAGAACAAACTGTCAAATCAAATGATTAACTCTTAATCCATTTGAGCATGGCCATGCATTTTCCAGTTGTTTCTCATCAAGTGGCCCGGAGATATTTTATCCTGATTGTACTCAGGAAGACATATTCCATTCTTGTACTCCCACTCAATTTCATGTCTATCCTATCTCCCCCAGCAATCCGCCTTTATAACCTCCTTTTACGGCGCGGCGTTTAACGGTGCCAAATTTCTACATTCCTTACACAAACTGAGTGAGTACTCATGTTTTGAGGAATTCCTCCAATTTGCTAAATGAGAGTTATAACATCTCATGACTTCTTCTCTCGAAGTACTCTCACTTGGCGGGTTTCCAGTGTATCAACTTATACACCCATGAAGTTGACTTTGAATACTCCAATTCCCATAGCCCAAGAAACAACGTTATCTCATCAATCACTCATGCTAGTCTTCTTAAGTCATTGTTGTCCAACCAATGACCTGGACTAGGGATTCTTATAATGGTGTGCTTCCATGTTCACTTAGTAGGGTTTCTTTCATTAAATCACGTATCTAATAAACCTACCTGGAACACTCCATTATTTTGGACTGTCATCTAAATTCTAAACCATGATTTAGACGACGAAATAAACTGAGTTTATTTCGGATAACAAGAGTTTGTAAATATTGAGCACCGCGTAAATGAAGGATATATTCCCTCGGTCCGAAGGAATGGTATCCTTCTAAGGGATGTCCTTCAATCAAGATGAAAATGCGTACGATTTGGCGAATATGATCATAATGACTTTATTTGGAAGATCATTAGTCCGGTCGAATTAGGGGACTATGATCGTCGGATAACTTCGGTAATCCGCGGCTAACATTGACCGGATCCTACAAGAGTTACACATAAGAGTGATAGTTTGAACGGAAAGATATTGACTAGATATAAAGTGGCAAATAAGTGGATTGAATCCATTATTTGAAGCCAAAAGGAGTTCAGAAGAGTCCGGACAAGTGTACATAACCCCGGGCTAAAAAGGGAGCCTGGGGTGCCCATAAAGGGGCCGGCCATGTGATGGCCGACCTTAGGAAGGGGTCGGCCAGCACATGGGCGGTTAGACCCCTTATGTGGGCCGGCCATAAAGCCATAGAGGCTTATATTGCCCGGCCACACATAAACCCTTTTAGGGTTTCATATGGGACACAAAAAGATGTCTTGAAAGAGATATTTTAGGAATCCTAGTTAGGGTCAAATACCTTCTCTATGGTCCCTATAAATAGACCTCCTTAAGACATAATTGTGAACGAAAATCAAGAGACAATTCAGGAGAACTTTTAGAGAGAAAAGCCAAAAGAGAGAAAAGGAGTTTTCTCGATTATCTAGTCAAGAAGAAGGTGTTCTTCATTCAACCTTCAAGAGAGTTTTAACTAACTCGAAGGAGGGAGTTCAAGTCATACACTCGGTGTCTCGAGTAGAGGAACTACAATTGGAGTTCTTGATCTTCCGAATCTTGTCGGAATTTTGTTCGTGGGAAAGCGATTAAAGGTAATCATCTTTCCATATCTAGTTCATTGATTAGTTTATGTATAATTAGATTTTGGGAGTTTAGTGTTAACATTAGATGTTTGAGATTCTGCAATAAACACTAGAAAAGGTGTGTTAGACACATCTGTAACCCTACAGTAAACTCTTTTACGTTTCTCAATTTTACAAGTCTTTTTAGGATTTTCTTCCTTAATCCTAATTCCTTAGATTCGTTCATCTTCCATGTCCGTTCTAAGGTGACAGTGTAGTTTATGTTTTTCACTTTGCTTATTATTATCATGCTTCAGAACTCCTTCGTAAGCTACTATGATAATGTCAGTTTCTTGAACTGAAATCAGCACTTCCCAAGTTCTAATTCTAGTTTCTTATCTAGTAGAGTTAGCAACGACTCCCAGCATGAAAACTCCTTTTCATCTGTTCTCTCTTCCTAAAAGATTCTTATCTTTATTTTCGGAAGATTGCTTTTATGAGTTTCTTCAACTTCTGTTTTCAGAGACATAATTTTGAATGCTCTCAGCACTCTCAGTCCTTTCTCTGACTTTCATGGGTGACAACATCTTTTGTACTCTAAGTACATTTTAGATGTGCAGGTAAACATCAATCATCTCCATGATCGATCTTATGTTTTCCTGACATAAGTATTTCTCTCATGTTCTGCTTTCGCTTGTCACGATTTCCAAATTCTGAGTTTCGCTAGGCAGGTCTCATGTGAAATGGGTGGAAACTCTTCTTCAAGAGTTCTTGATCTCTTTCAAAACTTCTTTTGAAATGAGTCTCTTCATCACTTTAATCTATTGACATAGATTGTGATGCCCTAATAAATTTACCCTCGTCTCTTGTCCTATTGAGTCAGTTCTCTAACTGTTTTTCTCAATCCCGTATGTCTCCACATACATGACTTTGAAACGATTTTGTTTCACTCCCACTTACGTTCTTGTCGAACAAGACTATTCATTCTAAGAAATTGAATCCGATCAAATTTCTTTGCGAATGTTAGACCCCCACTCCTTTTAGATCTCATATCTTTAGACTCTCAGTCTAAACTCGGAGTAGTTTTGCTATAGTTTCTGTGAATCTTCTCTAAGACTCACTCGGGGTTTTGAGCAATTATCGAGATACCTTCTTAGTTTCTTTAAGAGGTTCCATCGTGAGTAATTTCTTACTCTCGTTATGGCAAGTAACTGCTTACTTCCATTATAGCGAGTAACTCTTTACTCCTATTTGTTGCTCTTTTTATTCGAACTTCTTTCGAATGTTTTATTTCCTCCCACTTATCCGATTATCAAAGAACGCTTTCTTTTTAATAGGACACCATCGAGAGCAACACTTTAATTGTGCGTCGATGATTTGTGGAAATACCCTGTTATTCTTCGCTTGAAGAATCTATGTCTTAAAGGTCTTTAGACTTGGAATAAAAGATCATTTTAGAACTCTTCTAAAATCCATATTTGTATGGAATCCTTTTATTCACTGTAGCTTTGGTAGGGCTTTTGTGCATTTAGACTTTTGCTTTTGGAAGACTTTATGACTTTTAGACTTATGATCTTATCATAATCTTTTAGTCAGATTTGATTCTTACTTGATTCAGATTTAGTCTCCAAGACTTCCTTAAATCTAGTATTATTAATCACTTTCTTATGTCTAACATAAGCTTTTAGTGAGTAATTGACTCTTGATATCTTGTCAAGTACATTTGTTTGAACCATGATTAACTATCGTTGAGGGATACGAGATCACTCAACTTTTAGCTTCATCCATGTTCTTTCAATTTTGTTTGACTATATTAGAATAACTAAATTGGATTCTTTGGTATAATTCTTTAAAAGTTGAGTAGGCATCTTTTAAGAACATCATAAAATACTGAATATTTTATTTATCTCCATAATCTCATTACAGAGTCAATATTCGAAAAAGAAAAAGGAAAACTAAAACTAATTTAGAGTTATCTCTATGGAGTCCATGATCCTTCTCTAGCTTTATGCAGCAACTATTGCTCCTTTTAGCTTTTGACAGGTTCATCTCCTTACTTATTAAATACTCAGCTTCCACTTGTTCCTATCATTCATAATGAAAAGAACAATTTCAGGTATCCAATACCTTTTGTGGAATTGTATTTATTGAATCAACTTTTAATTAATGTTACCTTGTCCGGAGTTTCCATTTTTGTTACTCAGCTCTTCTTGGTAGCGTGCACAATCTCTTAACCATATATGAGATATGCTACCACAGAATATACAGCTGTTGTTAGGAAGGATTGTCCTAGGTCTTCGGACTCTCCCGCCCCTTCTTGTTCTAGTGCGTCTCCCTCTCATAACTTCTTCCGTTCCCGAGTTGGTACTTTCTTGAACAATAAGAACTTCTTTTGTATTTTCAAGTACAACGAATCTGCTTTCAGCCACTTCCAGAATGACGAGCAATCTTTCCAGTGACACTAATCCAAATTTTCTTTCAAAATCGTTCCTTACTTTCTCAAATCCATCATGTAAGGATAGCAAGATTGTGTCAGTTGCCATACGAACATCCAAAGGAGATCCCAACCACTTCAAATCACTAAGATGGTCCATCATACTTAGGACATGAAGTCGGACTGGTTCCCCTTTTTGTTGTCGTTTATCAAGCAAACATGAGAAGATCTTAAATCTTTCAACCTGACATTGTGTTATAAACACATTTCTTAGCTGTTGAATAATGTTGTGTGCATCCATGTAAATGAAAGTATCAAGATACTTTGTTTCCATGGATACCAGCATTAAGCCTGTCATTGGTGCTGACAATTTCTTGATGATGTCAGCTTGCTCACGCTTCTGTTTAGAAGAGGTTTCTGTAAGTGTTGGGATAGGTGTGTCCAATACTACCGCCACCTTTCCGAGAACCTTTCTCAGAGTTCTTTCCCATTGAACGTAGTTCGTATCTTCAATTTTTCTATCATGGTGCATAGGTCGAAGATTCCCTCGGACGCCATAATTAAACTACATGTAAGAAACGCGAAGTGATTTAAACTTGTTATCCTGGCATAATTCATGTATGCCTATATTATTTTATATTTGTTGTCCCCTAAGAAAATATAATTCCAAGATCCCATTCCTCCGGAATTAAGCGTACTAAGGCACTACTGCCCTTAATCCATCGTCCTGGGTGAGTAACTCCTTACTGATCATACTCATATGATTCTTGGTTGACAAATTTCACACTTGTGTGTCAAATTATCCTTTTGCCTCGAAATCCAAAACCCTTTTGTTGATTGCTGACTCGTTGAGAATAACCATTTAGACATGTAGATCTTTGCTATAGATCTACCCGTATTGTCCCAAGGTAAAAGATGGCAGTCTGCGAAGGCCGACCCACCATCGATGAACAAAGGACAACAGGTGTCTTAATCTGGGTAGGCATTTACTCAAAATTCTTTTTGGGACTTTTTACGTAATTTATCAAGTTGCGTTACTGTGAACTCTGGCATAACCAATTATGATTTATTACGTAAAGTTTATATGGGTTTGCGTAAAGATTTCTTACATCTTTTAGTATTACCCCTGAAAGATCTCATCTTTTAGGTTATTTCTTGTTCGCCTACGGTTCGTACGGATTCTTATCCTTGAACCAACGTTGAGTACTCCCACTCGAATCATGATCTCATCATTCGATTCGTCAATGGCTACTTAAGACCCTATACTTTAAGTATTATCCAGTCACTTTCACTTGTGCTTAGGAACAAGAAACGTTTACCTAACTAAAGGTATACTAAGCTACGCAATCACATAAAATATACATACATCCAGAAATATGACAATCATTTAAGATAAAGTATGTATCCTAGATTCGTTTCTAGGTTCGCTATGTCTCGTATAGCTAATTGTGGGAAATTGTGACATCCCTATGTCTAACGTGAGTTTTAAGTCTATTTTCGTAAAATACGAACTTATAACATGTTATGTTTCTTCCTTAATGATTTCCAAAATCGATTCTAGGAAAACTCCGTTTGGGTCATCCGATGGCCCGGGTCAATTTCGGAAAAATAAGTTTGAAATTCGGAGAAAAAGTTTGAAAAACTCCCACTCGGGTCAAGATCCAAAATCTTCAAGTCAAACTCAAAAATGGACCCAAGTCAACTTTGGTAAAACCCTGGACAGACCCTTAGTCAAAGTCCTGGTCAAACCCTTAGTCAAACCCTAGGCAAACACGGTCAAGGGACCTTTGACCAGTCAAGGATGAACCAAGGTCAGTCAAAGTCAAGGTCCGGACCCGGCTCGGCACGTTCCGAGCCGTGCCGTATCCCTCGGGTGGACGCGTCCTTTGGTCACAGACGCGTCTAGACGCGTCTGTCCGAGTTCGTAGCATCTCGGATCGCATCCGAGATGCTAGGGATGCGTCGGACGCGTCCCTAGGACGCGTCCTGGCCCATCTTTGGACTCCTAGTCCGAGACGGCCTAGGATTTATTCAGACGCGTCTGGAGTCGGCCAAGAAAATCGCGTCTCGGTCTAATCTGAGACACGTCCGAAGATATCGCAGGTCGCGTCTAGAAGACGCGACCTTTCCGAGATATACTCGGATATCCCAGTCCGTGTCGGACTGGGATGCGTCCGTGACAATCTCGGAGTCCCAGTCCGAGACGGACTGGGACGCGTCCTAGTGCACGTGACTGGCCTGACGCGTCCAGGCCAGTCCCCCCGGGACAGACTTCATCTTCCTCCTATTTTCTTGTTGTCCCTCGATTTTTCTGCTGTTCCTTCATGGTTCAGCTGTTGTTTTTCACTGTTTTGATGATTTTCATCATCAAAACAATGGGTTTTGACCCTTTTTTTTGCAAAATTTCAAAACCCTAAAACTAGCTTTCGAAAACCTTTTTCAAAAGACTAAAGTTTTAGTGTATTAGGCTATTGAATCTACATCAAAAACCCTGATTTTCATGTTCAAATCTTTATTTAAACAATGGTGTTTTCTAGTCATTCAAGCTCGAATCTTATTCGTCTAGTCAAAGATAGTTTCATGTAACCGGCTCGTGATGCCACTGTAGGGTTACGGATGTGTCTAACACACCTTTTCTAGTGTTTATTACGGAATCTCAAACATCTAATGTTAACACTAGACTCCCAGGATCTAATTATACATAAACTAATCAATGAACTAGATATGGAAAGATGATTACCTTTAATCGCTTTCCCACGAACAAAATTCCGACAAGATTAAGAACTCCAATTGTAGTTCCTACTCGAGACACCGAGTGTATGACTTGAACTCCCTCCTTCGAGTTAGCTAGAACTCACTTGAAGGTTGAGATGAAGAACACCTTCTTCTTGACTAGATAATCGAGAAAACTCATTTTCTCTCTTTTGGCTTTTTCTCTCTAAAAGCTCTCTTGAATTGTCTCTTGATTTTCGTCCATAATTATGTCTTAAGGAGGTCTATTTATAGGAAACATAGAGAAGGTATTTGACCCAAACTAGGATTCCTAAAATATCTCCTTCAAGACATATCTTTTGTGTGTCATATGAAACCCTAAAAGGGTTTATGTGTGGCCGGCCAATATAAGCCTCTATGAGCTTTATGGCCGGCCCACACAAGGGGTCTAACCGGCCATGTGCTGGCCGGCCCCTTCCTAAGGTAGGCCATCACATGGTCGACCCCTTTATGGGCTCCCTTTTTAGTCCGGGGTTATGTACACTTGTCCGGACTCTTCCGAACTCTTTTTGGCCTCAAATAATGGATTCAATCCACTTATTTGCCACTTTATATCTAGTCAATATCTATCCGTTCAAACCATCACTCTTATGTGTAACCCTTGTAGGATCCGGTCTATGTTATCCGCGAACTACCGAAGTTATCCGACGATCGTAGTTGGCTTCGAGCTAAGCATTTCGACTCCTAATTCGACCGGACTAATGATCTTCCAAATAAGGTTATTATTATCCTATTCGCCAAATCGTACGCATTATCATCTTGATCGAAGGACATCCCTGAGAAGGATACCATTCCTTCGGACCGAGGGAATATATCCTTCACGGCGTTCACCGCGCCTTACCTTTAGAATAGAAAGAAAAAAGAGGTTTTTGTGTTTTGTAAAATATTGGACATTTATTTGACTTTCTCATCTATTATAATAAAACAGCTCAGTTAGTTATTCATGGTATAAGTATGGCCGTCCATTCGTTGTGTGGGTTTTGAATCTGACAGATGGAAATATTTCAAAATTTATACAGTTTAAAAAATTTGTGTAATTAAATTCCCTTGCTGAGATTATCTATTATAATAAAACAACTCAGTTAGTTATTCATGGTATAAGTCTGGCCGGTTTAAAAAATTTGTGTAATTAAGTTCCCGAGCTGAGATTATTTTAGTCATTTGCGTAAGGAATCCTTTTTTTCCTCCCACATTTTCTCCTTCCCACTTCAACTCCGTCTCTCTCCCTCTGACCCACTATTACTTCTTCTCCGTATCTGAAAATCAGTTTTACTTTACTCTTTATTTCAGTTTCTACCGCTCCCTCTTTTTGTGGCAAAATACCAAATAGGTTTCTCCAAATCTCCTCCAAGGTTTGTCGACCTCTTCTTTGTTTCTATTTTGATTTTGTTAGATCAATTCTACTTATCTCTTTCTCTCACATGATTGAAGACTGGTACTGTTCTTGGTTTACTTCGATTTAGGTTTTATTTTTTGTTTATTACTGTTGATTTAGGATTGATGAATATAATTACTAATGGATTCTCATTTGTGTGAAGTATGTCTACAATTCCAAGTGAGTTATTCTGTTATTGGTTTTATCTTTTCACACTCTTTACTCAAAGAAATGGTTCTCATTTGTGTTTTGTTTTCCTTTGATTGGTAGAACCAATTCTCTCTATCAGAATCAATCTGTGGTTAGATGTTTGAAGAAATGTCTCTTAGGTTAGAGGAACTTAATAATTTTCAATTTCTACAAATAAGGTATTCACCAATATGTCTAAGAATTTCATTTCTCTTTTATTTACTTTTTTAGAATTTTGTTATGCTAATTTCAAACAACTTCTGATTAATTTTCTTTAGCTTCAGTTATCAATTTTGATGTATCATTTTTCTTATTCTTTTGCTTTATCAAGGTAACTTTTGTCTCACAATCTATTTTCTGTTTCTTTTTTTATTCCCTTTTTTTTGTTAACTTCTGATATTCTTAATGGTTTATGCATCTTACTTTTATTACCAGTGTGTGAAAAATAGAAAATGTTCTTCATAATTGGGTTTGTTGATCAGTAACTATCCCTTTTAGGTTTGTGTTTTGGTTATTGTTGTTTGTATGAAGAACCCTAATGGTTACATGTTTGAACTTATTTGAAGGGGCCCAACCCATGAACGACTTTGTCAAGTCATGCTTCGTGTAGTCGTGTAGGCGACCAATGGTGAACTGTATATGTATGCTTGACTGGTGTTCTTTCATCACAAAGTTTTGTTATAATCTGTCCAAGGTGAATTTTTTGTTGGTTTAGACTTAATTGTTTAGTCTTGATTTTTTTTTCTTTTACTTATCTCTATTTGTTTCAATTTGTCACGGTTGTAGTTTCCCTTTGTAGTAAGCACACGCTATTCCCGAGACTCCACCTACGCGGATTGGAGGAAGACCACTTCTGGTCCTTTCTAACCTCATTGAAATCAACACAATCTTCAACCAAAGGAGCATTTTCAGAACCAAAAGGAGACATGTGTCAAAATAGATCTTCCATTTTTCACTTGCAGATAAGTCTTTTTGTCACTCCTTTATTGTCGTGTGTGTTTAGGGTTTCTCTCGCGCTCTTTCTAATTTTTATTTTTCTCTTGTGTTTTTCTTTTCTCTAGTTTTCTTTCTCGTTTTTGATGATGCATAAAATGTCCAGACGTTGACTAACGTCTGAAGAGTCAGAGATCAGACCAGAAGTCTCTCGGAACAGCTCGGCTTAAGGCAGCAAGACAGCTAAAACCCCTGATGGTTCACCACACATTCCCCTAACTGGGAGGTCGGCCAGAAGAAACCAGCTCTGCATAGAACGCCTTCGGTATGGACAGATTAGCCCTGGGATCTCTAAAGGAATAAGGGGGGTCTCCACAGGTTCGACCCATATCTTACGCCCAGAACTAGGGAGATATCAGCGCTACGCGACTTAATGACTTAATCCCGGACTTTCCAGAAAGATCTCAGTCGACTACACATCTAGAAGTGTTTAAGCCCGATTGGACTCCACGTATCTAAAGGAGGAAACTTCTCCTTTGGAGTCTACCACTCCGGCAAGATATCATAGAAGTATCCTTGAACTTAGGAACTTTCACTTATCAAAGATCCGGGATAGACTCAAAGAGAAACCCTAGATACGCAAAAGAGGTAACTTCTATTACGGTTTGACGGCCACCGCCTCACCACCGCCACTAATCACAATCGGCATAACTTCGCCTATAAAAGCCCCCCCCCCACATCGTCCTTCACAGAGGACGGGGTTTGGAGAACAAATACACTCTCTCCCCCAAAAATACGATCTCTTCATACCAGAAGGATCACCCCCAAAAACAGAGTTCTCACAACTCGCCCCCAAAAGGATCAATCAACATTCATTCTTTTACTGGAAAGAGCACCCTGACTGTCTTGAGCGTCGGAGGGGTTTCCGAACCCTTTGCAGGTTTTCCCCCGTGGGGACAGACGAACAGGAACAAGGAGCCAGGAGCAAGGAGCGAGGAGCTGAGACAGAGAAGCAGGACAGAGAAACCGGTTTTCGAACCATTTGCAGGTTTTCCCTCCGGGTTTACAAGGAGGAGCAAGAGCAGGTGAAAGGAATCGTGATCGACTTAACGGAATATTCAATCATAACGGATGATGTCATGCAACAAGTCCCTATTTCATGACTGATCGACGAAAAGCCATTTTTCGACATCAGCAGGGACATAAGGACTTAAATATTAACACTAATTATTCTAAGGGTCGTTAATAAATAAAATAGTTAAGAACAGAAAACCCTTATGACATTCATCTTCGTCATCATCATCATCATCTTCTTCTTCTTTTTTCTTCTTCTTCTTCTTCTTCTTATTAATCTTATTCTTATTCATTTACGGCTACTACAAGTAAATTACAATTTCTACAACTTCACTATTTTATTTATCGAACCCTAGATGGATGAGGAAGATAAATCCCCTCAATCTCAATCCAAGAAGTTTTTTCAGGCGATTCTATAGTAGGAATTAATGATATTGATGAGATAAAATCATAACTTTTACTATTTTATTTTGTATTTTCATTTTGGTAGTTTGGAAGAATCGAAAATGATTTCGTGAGCAAAATTCGAGGTGAAAGAGGCAACTACCAGGATTTCGTGGAAACCCCACGAAAATTTTATACCTTTTTTGGGGTTTTACCACGGAAATTTTGGATGTTTTCTTATACTTTGCCACGAAATCTGGCAGCCGAGGCCAAATTGCCAAATTTCGTGTCAATTGCTCTTCTAACTTGCCACGGAATCTGGCGATTTTGCCTCGACTGCCAGATGCCGTGCTAAGTACTCTTGTGACTTCTGTTTTTTGATTTTTATCTTTTTAGCCTTCAGAGTTCAACATATTTTGACGAAAGTCAAGTTGAATTTGGATCCTATTTCGACAAGAACTTTTTGCAACAATTTCCTTGGATATTCTTGGTGCCATGAACAACAATGTCCTCCCAACTTTCTCTCTCTACAAATTTGTGTGTGATGTGAAGAAGTAGGGTTTATGGAAGAAAAAATTGAGGGCTTAAAATAAAACTTCTACTTCTTATAGGAGATGAAAGAAAAATCATAGAGTCATGTCCCCTTAAAACGATTGTGCATAAAAAATTTCTACATTTTCTAGTTGTCCACGTAAAGTAATTGTCCATATAAGAAAAATGGTTGTCCATGTATTGGCCAACAAAAAAAAAGAACAGCACTGCAACACTTCCATTCCCGCCACCCCCTTTCAATCTCTTGTATCTCTCTTTCTCTCCCCTCACCTTTGCTCTCTCAGTATCTTGATGAAAAGATAGTTCTATTTTTAATGCACATTCAATGACTAAACCTCTATTTGTTGATGGATTACCCTCGTCAAAAAATCTATAATTGTTCAGTATAATTGATCCATTGATTACGAAATTTAATTAAAGATATAATAGAAATTGTGCAGAAAGCAACAAAACTTTTCATTTCTCAATATGAACAAAACATAAAGTTAGAAATCTATCAAGAATTGAATTCATAATTTTGATCAAACCAAACATTAAACTAAAGAAATCTAATTAGTATCAATCACATTCCAAAAATATGATCTTCCTAGTCATATCTCAATCTTATGCTCCAATTATGGCCTTATCTTAAGGTCATTGAGACATTGAGTTACTAGCTGATTTGGGTTAGTAGATAGACCATCATATGCTTACCATTTGCAACCGTTACTATTTCTGATATGAAAACCTAAAAACAAAATTGGGATATAGCTCAGAGCCTCAGATGGTAGAGCGCTTGCTTAGCATGTGAGAGGAACGGGGATTGATGCCCCGCATTTCCGTATATTTATTTAGTGAAAAAGAAAGTTCATTGACAGTTGGATTATCTATTTATTGTTTAATATTTAGACACTCTCAAATACCTTCATTTGAATGATCAAATCAAAAGGAAATAATGTATTACAATTACAAAACACAAAAAAAAAAGAACCAAATGAATTCAAACCAAACCATATTCTTGTTAGAAAATTGAATAACAAAACCATCTCCACATATTAGATTTAAGTCTTTAATAGTGGTGGTAATGTAGTCGCCGAAGGTGTTAAACCAATAGGGGCAGCCGATTTTCGAGGAGTGGCTGGTGCTGTCGATTGTCGCGGATTAACCGATCGGCAAGATTTCCTAATCTCACCTTGATTATCTGTTAAAACACCGACCCTGCCTAACTTTACCATGGCTTGACCAAATTGAATTTGGAAAGCAACTGGATCCTTCGCTAACATTGCAACAGTAGCCTTAGTAGCAACATCAAAGGCCATTAGTTGATCAATATCGAGAATTCCTTTTCGGAGGATTATTTGTTTATAAAAAGAATTATCAACAAGTAAAGAACTAGTTGAATTTTGATCTAAATTAATCACTCTATTATTGTTCAAAACTTTTGGGCAAGTTCCTTGTAATGAACTTGCTAGCTTTGGATCCCATTTTGGATCTTGTTTATTAGTGTTTTTGTAATTGTATAGTCGATCATGAGCTAATGAACAATGTGTAATTCCAACGGTGTGACCTCCACCTACACACAAGACACGTAAAAAAAATGTAAAATTAGTAATAATTTTTCGTAAAATATGTCGTTTCTAATTGTCGAAAAAGTTTAATTAAATTAATAATCTTATGTTAAAACGAAGATAGATATTGATTATAATTTATACCTATAAGAAGGACCATATCTTTTGCATTAATTCCCTTTCTAGCAAATACTCCAATGGAATCAGAGACTGAAATAGAAGGACCAGGGAGATCTACATTTTTTGCTAGGGAAACAAAACCATCCTTTCTTCCTGTTTCCACTGCATAAGTGAACTTCCCACTCTACATTATATTAAAACAAATTAGTCTATCAATTAATTTTAAGATTAAAAGTTCAATCGGCGTTTTAGAATAATGTAATTATTTTTTATGATCTTTATATATTTACCAAGGAGACGGCATCTCTTGTTGCTACCGAAATGATATCTGCACATGAAACGAGTCTGGGGCAGTGTTTCTCGACCGCAGTCTTTATTAAGTCGATGAGATCATAACCCCTTACACTTTGGTTTGGTGGTGCAGTTTTCTCACACGAACCACCATCTAGGAGTATCGATGCATCACATCCCGCTCCCTTCATTTCGAGAATAAACACAAACATTCGTCATAAAAAAATTATAAAAAGAAAAAAGTGTTTTATGCAAGTCAAGGAGAAATAAAATACCGTAACGAAACAATCGTGGAATTGCATTCGGAGAAGGGCAGCTACAATAGAACGATCTTGATAGAATCGATCTCTTACAACACTTCGGATAAGCGCTTCAACATCGATCCCTCCACATTTCCCTTTGTAAAACCCTACTTTCAAAGCACCATGAGAAGAAGATGCCAAGTTAAGTAAAATGAGGCAAAGCCCAAGGGTAAATACTCCAAAACCCTTCATTTTCTAGTGAAGGTTTTAGGTATGAAATTGAATTTATGGATGAGAGTTGCAACAAATGAGATTTTGATCATCTTATTTATAATAAGATTCAAAAAGAAACTTGAGTTATTGTGGATAGCACGATCCAATTATTGTTCATTTTTTGATGAAGTAGTAAGAGAAAGTGAACAATAATAAAAATTCATTTTGTGATTTAAAAAGTGGTATGCACAACTTCATTATATACCATTACCTTCATAGCTACTTTGATGGGGTCGTTATAACAGTTATATGAAATATTGGTAAAGTCAACTGATTTCGAGTTGACTTTCATTTTTTTTTTTTCATGAGAGTAATGCTACTCAATCATCCAAAAGTGTTAAAACTTTTAGTAGTATTTTATCAAGAATTTTATTTGATGTTGTCACATCAAGAAATTTCAATTCCATTTGGCGCAATATTGGATCTAAATCAAGACAATATTAGATCTAGATATTTATTTTGGACTTTGGAGTTGTCCAATACATAGATATTATATTGGAAACTTGGGACCTCCATCCAAGTCACTCATCAATCACAAAATTTGTTAAGAGTTGAAAATTAATCAAATCTGATTCGATGCATGCTTTCCTTTGTCAAATACATTCTTTTGCTATTTGGTGGACAATCTGGACGGAGAGGAACAACCAAACTTTTTGCGGCACTAATGCTATCTTTGATCATTTGGGTCACACACACTCTTGTTTTCTTTTGAAAATAAAAGTTGAGATTCGTATAGTACTAAGAAGTTTTAGTTTATGTTTTTTTTTTGAGAAATCGACTGCGATCTACTTTAGTCGGTACAAGACATTGATACATCATTAAGATGTGATAAGCATGATAACTGCCTAAGTTAAACCAAGAATTAAAGAGACTTAAAGCCCGACAACATAGAGCCTAAAACCTGACAATATCTACTTAATTTAGTACCTAAATTACATTAGATAAATCTTGGTGACAAACTGCTATCGTCGAGACTCGATGGCAAGACTTTATGGGTTTAGAGGGATGTCCTACCACTACACTAAAGAGTGGCGGACTAAAGTTTTAGTTAATGTTAGAAGAGAGTGTTCACACAAGTGTAAATAATAATAAATAGAGTTATTTCCCAAATAGCCCATAACTTTGTGACCAACTTCCTGCCTAGTCCCTAATTTTATCAAATATTCCCATATGACCCTTTTTCAGTTAACGTTAGCACACCGTTAACTAGTCATCAACTTCTCTCTGCCACCTCAACTTCTCTCTCTGCCACCTCATCTTCTCGCCACCTCATCGTCAAAGGGTCGTAACTTGTAAAATACAGTGAATAACGAGTAACTATGAAATATGCACCATATAAACACATCAAGCAAGCTTATTCTCTTCATCAAAACATGAATATCACATTGAAATTGAGAATTAAATCAATCTAACATCTAGATTAATGTAATCTAAGACTTCGTACAAAACTCCCAGACAAGAGACTTAGCCTCGTGGATTGATCCTTACATAAATATTCAATCGAAAATAAAAATTGGGCTAGAATCGTAATCTGTGATAAAAATCGACTTCATTCATAATTATCAATTAGTAAGAATAAAAAACAGGTAATAATAAACAGATAGTAATTAAGATTGGTAAAAACTAGGTGGCAAAAAAGGACTAACCCAAAGATGAAATTGAGACGTTGGATGTGTTTTGTTGAAATTGGGAGTTAGGGCAAAAAAGACACCCTACCTCTTCAACTTCTCCTTTTGATTAGATGATACAACCAGAAGACTATTGATCTTGTTGGGATTGGTCAAAGTCTCTCGCCGTACCTATTAATCTTCTAACTAGGGTAAGTCATACATATACTCGTACCAGTAGTTTTCATGTCCAGATTTTATCAACTGTTGTTTCTTCCAAATACAAATTACAATTTCATCCATCTTATTGATTAAGGGTTTGGTGGGTTTTGGTGAAATTTTCTCCATCTTTTCTTATTCGCTTTCATGGTTGATAATTTCTGTTTATGGTGGAAAATGAGTTCTAGACAACTTGAAAATGATTGGTTGATATTTGAGGTACTAACCAGACTGCCTGTGAAATCCCTTCTTCGTTTTAAGACTGTTTGTAAGAGTTGGTGTTATTTAATTCAAAAAGATGAAAACTTTATAGATTTACACCTTCGTAACCGTTCACGTCTTCGACGTCTATTTATCGTCAATCCTGTACCGAGGACACCAGAGAGATGGAAGGAACTGGATGATTATTATGATGGAATGGACTATTGGGACAAAGGGCGTGATACTGACTCGTCCATTACAGCTGAACTAATATTGTTTCAACACAACAACGAAGGAGACACTTCTGCTACAAATGTTGTTGCAGTTGACACAGTAAGGGAGGTGGATTCTACCGATTACGATATCATGTCGAACCCTGTAAACGGTTTGATATGTCTCATTGATAAACATCACAAGTATGCTGTTCGTATATGCAATATCAGTACAAGAGAATTGTCACCATGGGTTGAATCATCATTGTTATCCGAA
Organism: Eschscholzia californica subsp. californica; assembly: GCA_002897215.1. NCBI lineage: Eukaryota > Viridiplantae > Streptophyta > Magnoliopsida > Ranunculales > Papaveraceae > Eschscholzia > Eschscholzia californica. The sequence continues at coordinate 1,037,048 of BEHA01000962.1, read as the reverse complement.
GAAAAAGAAGGCCAGAGGATGAAGGACTATGGGCATGCAGTGCCCAGCTACCAACTTGGTTTTGATCCGTCCACTAATGAACACAAATTGGTCTGTGTGTGGGAAGTTTATTCTAAAGATATGCGAAAAAGACATCTGATTTGTGAGGTATTGACGATAGGGCGTCAAGGTATTAATGGTAATGATAGATGGAGGAGGATCGAAGAGGTCCCAGATGTATGCACAACGGGGGATTCCGTTCATGTGAATGGTGTTATTTATTGGATGGGTACCTACAGTAATAATGGCTTTGGGGAGCCTGCATACATAGTGGCATTTGACGTGGGAAGGGAGAAGTTCAGGACAATCACTGTCCCTGATTTTTTCTTTGATAGCCACCACCGTGGAAATGATCTCGAAACAGAATGCAACCCCCTCAACGGTTCATCATATTCCACTGATGATGCTCAGCGTTTTAATTTATTAGAAGTGAGTGGACTTTTAGCTATGTTAGTTAGAGTAAACAATTGTCTGTTCAAGATTTATACATATGAAGATGGTGATTACAAGTTGGAAGAGATCAATAGAATACCTACTGGTAGTAGTATTAGTTTTTCTAGTAATAACAGCGAAAGGTGGAGTGAGGTTACTAGTTTCACATTGCCTTTTAATTTAGGGTTGATAAGATCACAATCATCTAAAGAAGAACTGGAGTGTGGTGTTAGGTTTTGTAAGTTTGTTGGATCAGATAACGAAATAATCTTAACATCATCCGAGGGGACAAATTGTGGTAAAGAAGTGAGGAAGAAGAAATGTGTATCTTTTTATTCTTACAACTGGAAGAAGGGTAGTTGGAGAGAGTTTGAAGTACGTGGAAACCCCTCATCTTTTCCACATTTGTGCACCGAATGTTTTGTTGTTACTTTCTCGGAGAGCCTTCTGCCAGTTAACGATGACAAAGCTCTCTTCTAGCACATTGTAGCGGGTGGATCAAACTTCATTCCTTCCTTTTATTTATATTTATGTGACTTTGGGTTAAGTTTTCTTATATGATTAGGATTAAGGAGGAAATATGAGTAGTAGTGGATGCCATGGGCCGATATTTTATTTGTAAGTTTTATTTGTATTCTTGTTGGTTTCCTTGGGTAGTGATGAAATTGAATGATAAAACTTTTTCAGTGCTATAACTTCCCTAGTCCCTACTGTCTTGTGTATATTTTAGAGAGATAAACATGCAGCAGAGAGAACCTCAACCTATAGCTTTCCTTGAGATTAACAGACAAAGCCACAGTGTTCTTCCACGAGAGAATTTATTTGTCAATAAAGCGGCTAAAAAGGCTGATTGCTCTAGTCATGGTGAATGTATTACAGGGTCAACAAACTCAACCAAATGCAGATCAATAGATGAAGGAGAAGCCATGGTGGCTCAGAAGGTGATATCTTTGGCCATGGCAAACAAATTTTCGGAGGCACTTTTTTGTTGGAGACTCCGTACACAAAACACAAAGTGATATATCTTCTATTATACAAAACAGATCAATGTGACTGGGACAAAATAAATGTCCCTGGATGATGACTAGATTGCCACATATATTATATCTATCTATCTATCTATTTTATGACTAGATTGCATTGTGAACCAGATTTGGATGCACCATTTATTGTTTCTTGTACATTTTTTGTACATGTATGAACTGTATCCTCCATTTTGCATGAATTTGAAGGTGAGAGCTCTACTTTTTTTTGCTTTGTTTTAAGTTCAGGAATGTTCTTACAGGACATCAATCTATTTGGTGAGAGTATATGAATGAAGAACTCAAACCCAAGGATGCCGCCTCTTAGAATGTATATAATGTTGATCCTACAACTAAACTGCATTTAAAGGGTATAACTTCGTCTTTGGGTTTTTTTATTTGTGATTACTTGACAATCTGCCGATACTCTTGCTAGCCCCGGTGCAGTTTTAAGTCTATTATTACTCAACAAATAAGAAGAGTGAACTATTTTGAAGGCATACAAGTTGTCGCAGCGAAGGTGAGTGAGATTTAATTCGTCTTCTTATCAAAGTTGTTACATTGTTAGATTTGTTCATACAAAATTAGATACAATGATTTTCATACGTAATTACATAAGTTAAACTATGTACCTCAGGGTTTCGGAGTATCTTCTCTTTACCATACTGAATACTTTTTATGGTGTTTGAGCTTTTGTTTGGTTTCCTTTCTTAATTAGTTTGGTTTCATTTTTATTGACGATAATAATTGTTGTGTTTGTTACATATTATAGTTTGAAGTTTGAGTAACTTATGGTTTCATTTTGTTGGAAGGATCATGTTCCTTCATTTTCTTTGTTTAACTTTACATAAATCTTGATACTTTCTTTGGATGGATTGTTTTCGTTAATATTGGGTCCTCTGTAAAGGCATAGTATTTGAAATTATATATGCCCCTTTTCAACCTTATTTGAAAAGCAAGGTAAAGAGTAGCTTAGTGTTGCTGATCCCTTCTATATTAAGTGTTTTTCCTGTAGTGCATGGAGTTGTTTATAGCAATATTTAGATGGTGAGGAACACAGTGGGCCTTTTTTGTTATTCAACCACTACAAATATGTGCATCTTCTATTGAAAAATCAACATTCTCCAGCTTCACACATAATTGATACTTCTTGGGCTAATTTTGATCCTTCAATTGGCAGGTGACCCCAAATTGGGTTGGACAAGGCTTGATTCACATGAGGTGTGTTTCAATTTATCAATAATGTTTTCCATAGTTGTTTTTGGTTTTCTTACATTATTTACAAATATTTAGTTAGACTCTCTAAATGTTGTTCGACACTTAAGTAAATAACCTGACTTTATGTGAAATACCGTACCTTAGTTTTTGGTGACTGTCCTGTCATAGGCAGTGTGTGAGTCGCCAATGGTGTTGGAAGATTATAATTTGTTATGCTCATGTATTCTATAGACACTTTCAACAACAAAAAATGTATTCTATACACAAGCATAATCGACTAAATCATATAAATTGCACACAAAGTATATCAAGACGTTGTTAACTCAGTTAATATTAATTTAAATACATTAGAACAATACAAGTTATATCAGGCTAATTTATAGGTTATGCTTCTCTTTATGTTGACTAGGAACCGATATTTTATATATAACCGACATTCTTTGCTATATTATACCATCCATTGAAAAGCCTCGAGTGCAGGATATTTCTCATCGGCTCCATCTTAAGCCGACAAGAGGTAAGTTCACTTCATTTTTTAAATTTCATTTTCTTCCTTTCATGGTTTAATGCTTTTTGGCACTTTTGTTGTTTAAACGATTACAACGTGAATACAGGAAATTGGATGACAAGTTGCTCGACTTAGAAATACCTACAATTCCTATTGTTGGTTTACAAGTACTTCTCTTTTTCAGACATGAATGAATCTCTTATTTGTCTTTCAATTTAGGAGATCAAAAAACAGTTTTATTCCTACAATTTTCTTCATTTCATTTGGTTCTTTCATTTCGAATTCGTGTGGGTTTACTGATTTTTGCCCTCATTTGAATTCAGTTTCTGTCTTACAAATTTGACCATTTTTTCTTCAATTTTTTGGCTCAACCAAGTTATATTCTTTCATATCTGCTACTATTCACTGCATTCTCTTGGGTTCAGAGAATATCATCGTTTATGCTTTTCTCTTTAAGTAAATGGAAGAGAGGGTCAAAGAATATCATCCTTTATGTTGCCTTCGAAGATTAACGACTTTGCTATTCAAAACAATGAAGATTTATTGTAGTGATGGTGAAGAAACAAGATGAAGACTGCTTCTCGGTTAGAGCTTCTGCATAAAACTTATGCACGTTAGTTTAGGTTTTTAGAATTTTCGCTTTTGTTGCATTTTTGTTTTTTATGGTTGAATTTCTTTTCTCAATTGGTTGTTCTGTAATGGTAGGTTTGATTCGTTAGAGCTATCATTAATGGAGACATATCCATCCTAGGTCGTACGTCTAAAACTTTTGGTGAAGCTAGGGCTTACGAATCGAGAACTACAGTTAGAGGAGACATTGAGAGAGGACGTACCAAATCCCGAGATGGGGTTTGATTAGTTGCTGCTTGGTGCCTTGGAACTGCAGTTGGTAGTATTTACAGTTTTTTAATTTGTCGCTTATATGATTTCTTAATGTTGAATTTTGAGTTCCTCGCAAGTTGAACCGTCTTAATATCTTGTACCTTTTGACAAGGTTGAATATATAGTTAGGCTTTTTTGGCATAAGAGTGTAGATGAAGTTGGGTTATATAGAATATGAACATCGCGGTGGTTGCCAAAGAAGGTGGTGGTTGTCAATGAAGTTTGGTGGTTGCCTCTGAGGTAGGTCATGAAGAAAAAAAATTAGTTATTTAGTTGTTCAAGTCTCATATTTTGGCATTGAAAAACAGGAAGTGCATCTGTTTTATTTTTATTCATAAATCATTGTTTATCTGATCTTTTTTGTTCTTTTAGTTTTAAACAAGGTCTTCTTATATATTTTGATATCATTATTTAAGGAAACAAGTGAATGTACTATTACATATTTGACTAGAGTATATCCCGCACGGTCACTTGTATCAATCAAATGTTACGAAATTTATTGGTTATATTTTATTGATAGAAAGGAAGAGATTTTTATTAGTTATTGTTTTTTTGTATTATTTTCTCTTAAATTAGTTATTATTTTATTGAGAAAGAGATTTTAATTTCTTTTTTATTAGTTATTGTTTCTATTTAATATTAGTTATTATTTTTATTAGTTATTATTTTTTTGTATTATTAGTTTCTTTTCTTTTAAATTAGTTATTATTTTATTGAGAGAGAGATTTAATTTATTTTTTTAACCCTTAAAATTTATTTTGTTTCTTTTTTTCTTAAATTAGTTATTTTATTTATAAGAAGGAAAGAATTGTTGTTTTTTAAATAGGTAACTTTATCTCTACGAAGGACTATATTTTAAATTTTGAGAAGGGCTTCTAGACAATATCCTTTATTAAAAAAAGGATGTTTGTCCAAGTCATCGTTTTTCCTTCTGTTTTATTATATAGATGTTATTATTCACGATTTGCAAATAGGATATGTAATAAAATTAAGGGTTATTTCCCTAATGCCCCCTTACTTTGTGACCAGCTTCCCGCCTGGTCCCCCACTTTACGAGAAATACCCATATGGCCCCCTTCCGTTATAACACCGTCACTCTCTCTCCTCCATCATGTTTTCTCTCTCTGCCAAGTCACGTCACATCATCTGTTATGCTACCTCATCAACTTCTCCTACAGAGGTCGCCGGCTGGCCAAATTTCCGGCTGGCCAAATTTCCGGCCAGCGACCTTCAAACTAAGCTTTTTTTTTTTTTTTTTTCTATCTTCCTCTCTCTCTCTCTCTAAAACTCCGGCGAAGGGAGACCTTCGCCGGAGTGGTCTATTCTTGAAGAACAGACCGAGATCTGTTCTCCACTGAACAGACCAGCTTCAATTTTGAGTGACATGGTTGAGGTGTTGTTGATACGAGCGATCATCTGTAGAGGGGTTTGTTTATTGGTAGTAAAGCAGTTTTCGCACCTGGCTTTCCATATAAACGATAGTATTTTGGGATATAAAGTGGTTATATCCTCATCCAAATTTTTCCATTGTTGGATCCAACGGCTTTCCGTGCTTAATTGTTCCGATCTGACCTGAAAAGTGAACCATATTGCTCTAGCGTAGTGCAGTGTAACATCAC
>BEHA01000962.1:1015309-1030344 GCA_002897215.1 Eschscholzia californica subsp. californica | reverse complement strand
AAACAGTCCGATCAAAGCAATTAGGCACACGAATTCACACCAATAACCCACTGACAGGAGATTCGTGGGTGTTCAAGAAATTTACCTCCCGTTCAAGACGGGCGATGACCTTTGTAGATGACCCGCGAGTATTCCGAGACTTCTTTTTGGTTTTTTTTTTTCGGTTACAATTTAGCCCTTTAAATTAGGGTCAAAACTTAAAAAAATAAAAAAAATAAAACTAGAAAGTCTAAAAAGTCTCTCTCTCACCAAAAAAAAATAAAAATAAATAAAAATAAAAATAACAAAAAATGTAAATTCTTCTTCTTGAGCTCCTCTCCTTGTTGCGTCTTCTCCTTTGCTCCTTAGTGTTTTTCTACACCAAAAACGGAAAAGCAAGTAAAAGTGTCCAAAAATATAAACTTACTAAAAAAAAATAGAAATAAAATTAGATTAAATTTAAACTAAGTCCCCGGCAGCGGCGCCAAAAACTTGATGGGCCTAAAAAGTTACCTAAATAGGTTTCCACCCGAAGTATACGGGCGTCAAGTAATAGTTCCGGTAAGACCGGTTCGTTCCTCAGAGACTAAGTTAAATTAATTCTAACCTTAAAACTATTGAGATTTAAAATTGGTTTTGATGGTGATAAAATAGAATTAAAATATAAAACTCAAGAAAAATAAATAAATAAATAAATATTTCGATATTCAGAAAAAGGGAACCTAGGGTTTTCGAATCCGTTCTCCTAACAATTCTAAGGACAAATTAATTTTGGTCTAATTTGATAGTTCTTTGTATAACTCAGGTTTTCCGTCCATGAACGGTCTAAAAACCCGGAAGATATTATCGTTAAAACAATAAAAACTGTAATAAATTTATTATTAGAATAGTTATTTAAACTTCATCTAAGCCCTAGATATAAAAGACTTAGCTACTCATGCTAGAAACGATAAATATTCGAAGTAATAGAAGAAAAAGATGAAAGAAACTTACTTTTCTGCGATTTTCCCACCAAACAGACCCTTAAGGAGTTGATTTCCTTCTGTTTTTCCCGGAAATCTGCCAAACGCACCCTCTGGAAAACGATTTTCTCGTCTTCCCGGAAATATTTTCCTTCTGGGAAAATAATTTTCTCACCTTCTTCAACTCTGTTTTCTCTCTCTAAACTTCCTGTTTTCTCTCTTTTTTTCTTAATCTAATCTCTCTCTCTATATTATCTCTTTCTTTCTCACTAGAAACAGTAAATAACAAGAGAAATCAAAGAATCAAAAAAACAAATCAAACTATTTCTTTAAAAACCGAGTTTCTGTTTTTCTCTCTCTCTCTCTACAAAACTCTCTTCTCAATCTCTCTGTCTCTCTCTCTATCTCTCACGAATAAAGAGTACAATCAGAAAGAAAAGAAAAAGCAGAAATACTCAAAAACTCTCTCTCTCTCTCTCTACTGTTCTATTTCTCTATTAAAACCGAGATTCAGCTCTCGGTTTCTCTCTCTATCTCCTTTTCTGTTCTGTTCTATCTATCGTTCCTTCTCACTCTCTCTCTGATTTCTGTTTCTAGTTGAGCTTGAGAGGAGCCCTGCTCCCAGCCGAGCTTCAACTTCTCTCTCTCTCTACCGTTCTGTTCTAAAACCGATGATAAAAAAAAACCTCCTTCTCTCAGCCGAACTCCTCTCTCCTTTATAGACCCGGCCCATAGATTCTTCGTTATCCCCAGATTTCAAACGGAAATCCGAACGAACTTCGTCGCCGGAGAAGAGAAAATCTCGGTGTTCTGTTGCTGGAAATCTGTATAGGATTCGGTGCTTCGCGGCTGGACGGAAATGGTACGGCCTCAGCTCCCTGATGTTGCCACGTATCTCAGCTAAATCGGGTCCGTTAAATAATCCCGTGTTTTTCTAATAGCTGGGTGTACTTCTGACCGTGACAGAATGTAGCCCGCGACTTCTTTGGTCCCTCCGATGACTTCCTGGATGCGCGCCACGTGTCCCTCTTGACCCTTGGTCAAATGATTTTGACCCCAATCTTTGACCTTGAATATTTCATTGATCCGGACTCCGATTTGACTTCCGTTTTCGCCTACGGGCTCGCCTTGGACTCTACTTTCCATCCGAACACTAATGTTGACCAAGAAAACAGAATCAACAAATGACCAAAATGCCCCTAGTCTGTATTCTTTCCGACTTTATCCGTTTTGCACGCGTAACTCTGTAAAAAGGTACCTGAACATAAAAGAGAGTAATTCGTGAGAGTAACTGCTCTAGAGAGACTATCTCGTCTAAATTAAGAGACTCAGATGGGACATTTCCATGTCTCATCAAGCGTCCATTCTGCCGTGTCCTCTTTGTCTGTCTGTAAATTAATACTTACAATCGCTCTGCAAATATCACTGTTAAAACAATTGTTAATCAAATTAATATTCCAGGTATTATTAGTGATGAGTTGGGCAACCCATTCGAGATTTGTGCCGCTCTGATTAGTGAGAGTAAGGGGATGTTTTGGTATCCAGTAATCATGCCAGATATTGATGTGACTGCCATTGTTGATATCCCAGAAGACAAGAACATCCACTTGACTAAACTGTTTACTAATAGATTTCCAAGGCCAGGAGTGGTTAGCTTTAGAAGGGGTGAGTTTTTGCGATTTGGGGAAATATTTACCTTTAAGAACTTGGACCCAAATCACTGGGGGTTGTTGAGCAAACGCCAATTAAGCTTGTTGAGGAATGCTTGATTATCAAGGAGGGGGAGACGAAGCCATAGTCCGCCTAATTTGTGTGGCTTGCAGATGGTGGACCAGTTGATAGTGTGAAAAGTTTTGGATTTTTCCCACCAGAAAGTCCTTTCAAGGGACTCGATGCTGTTACAAATGCCTCTAGGAATGGCAAAACACTGCATTTGGCATCGGAGAACCGCTGCTGCGATAGTCGAGATAACTATCGAGCGACCAGCTTGCGAGATAAGATTAGTTTGCCACTTGGAGAGTTTGTTTTTTATTTGACTAAGAAGGGATTTGAAGACTTGATTTTTGTTTCTGTCAATGAAGAGATTTGTTCCAAGGTATTTGTCACCGGACGAAGATTGATGGACTATGAGGGTTCGAATGATCATTCTCTTGAATTTGGGGTGCGAGTTTTTGGAGAAGAAGATGTTTGATTTTGCCTAATTTATCATTTGACTAGAGGCCTCACAGAATTCTTTTAAGATTTATTTGAGGTTGTGAACATTCTTGAGAGAATTGCGGCCGAAGATAATGCAGTCGTCTGCGAATAATAGGTGCTTGATAATGAGATTTGAGTTGGGAATAGGAAAGCCGACAAAAGGATTCTGGGTATTGTTGTTTTCTAATAAGCGACTGAGACCTTCCATGACAATGGAAAACAAGAATGGAGAGAGAGGGTCACCCTGCCTAATACCACGACTGACGTTGAAAGCTGAGCCAGGACGACCATTAATCAAAACTGCCATGGTGCTGGTGTTAAGACAAGTTTTGATAAGATTAATCCAGTGAGAGGAGAAGCCCATGAGATTCATGATTTTCTCCAAATAATTCCATTTGATGCGGTCAAAAGCTTTCGACATGTCCAGTTTGAGACCAAAGTAGCTTTTAGGCCCTCTGATTTTCTTAAAAGAATGAACAAGCTCTTGACTGATGAGGATGTTATCGGTGATCTATCTGCCTGGCACATAAGCGGCCTGAAAAGGGGAAATGAGATATGGCAGAATGAGTTTGAGACGATTAGCCATGATTTTAGTGATGATTTTATAGGTAGTATTGAGAAGGCTTATCGGTCTGTAATCCGCCGGGGTCTGAGGGGTTTTAGATTTCGGGAGCAGACAGATGTGAGTGTGATTGGACTGAGGCGGTAGGATCGCAGTGCTGAAAAAGTGAGTGACCATGTCCTTTATGTCTTCCTGCACTGTGTCCCAGTTGGCTTGATAGAAAAAAGGGGGATAACCGTCTGGCCCTGGGGATGCCCCTGGCTTGAGGGAGAAAGTGGCCTTCCGAATCTCCTCCATGATGGGGGTAGAGATAAGAGAATTATTTTGAAGGTAAGTAAGTTGTGAAGAGAAACACTCTAGCAGATTAGGGGGGAAGCTGGAGCCAACCGACGTGGAGATGCTAAGAAGATGATTGGAAAAGATGGAAGAGATCTCTGCTTCGTCGTTGGTCCATGAGTTGTCCTCTTTCTTAATGGAGTGAATTTGATTCTTACGATTCCGAGTTGCCGCTTTAGCATGAAAGTATTGAGTGTTTCTGTCGCCCAGGTTGATATTGGCTATTCTGGATTTTTCTTTCCAGAGACTTTCTTGCTGAAGCAGTAGGGTTTCGATCTAAGATTACGTCTCTTTGAAGGCCTCTGGATCCAGGATAGTTTGAATTTTGTTGGTGAGCTGTTTGATGTTTGTTTCCAGATGGCCGAAGACTTCTTTGTTCCATTTCGACAGTCGAATGGCCAGAGAGTTGAGTTTGGATTGAATATGATTAGGGAGAGAGGTCCAGTTAGTTTGATAAAAAGGGCGCATTTAGGGTGAGACATATATGTACGAATGAATTTGAAAGATTTGCGCCCCAAAGAAGAGTTTTGTTTGGTGGTGAAAAAAAATTAACATGTAATTGAACAACAAATCTTTAGTTAATGTTAAACTCACTACTTAAGTTATGAGGTAGACAATTAATTCTAAAATTAATAAATTAAATTATAGTTTATCAACCAGAATATGTGAGTTTTTGAGGATTTTTCAGATATCATCTCTTATTTCATTTGTATGTTATATTTGTATGAAGTAGGAAGTGCCCACCAACTGTTTATTAATTGGTCGTGTGTCTCTGTCTATTCCATTTGCTTACAGTTTCATCGCAATTTGAGTGATTTCTCAGCACATGCATTATATGAAAATTAACAGACTCAAAATTAAACAAAATGTAGGTTGAAATGTCGAGGCAAACGACTAGGTTGAGGTCGTCCATTTTTTCTCTATGATGGATGGCACATCCTGGTCCTTCTCCACAGGTGTCGACCTGTTTTTTCGGTTAATCTATTATTTATGTTATATAATATGAGATCGATACACCAAAATAGTATAAGCTCGTAAACTATCATAGAAAAAACATGAGATATCCTTAAAGACCATGGAACCAAGTTACAAGGGGATGATCTGAATAAATCCACCATTTCAAACTTATCTATCAAGTAGTAGAAGATGGCCCATGAAAAATAAGAAGTTAAGAGATAATCTTGTTTGGAAGGTAAAAGATGTTCTACTCTGGTTCGAAAATCTTGACATGAAAATGATGCCTACTCATTCGTGTCTATCAGGATGAAGAGAAAATACTTCAAATTCATTTTATTTGATTCTTAACCTAGAACATTTCAAAACAAGGTTTAAGTTTAACCAGTTCAAGGGTAAATTTACATTCTATCATCATTAAACCAAGACTGACCCCATCATAACAAGAAAAATAAAAAAAAACAGTTAACAAGTAGAACATTACCACAAAAAGAAATAGGGTTAACAAGACAACAATTTTCTTAACCAATCACGCATTTCGTCGATAGCTAATAGCATAACTAAAGAGAACAACCCAACTTCAAATACTTGTGTCAAATACTCTTCGACGATTCCAACTTACATGGATTAGGGGTAAACCAGATAGGAACAGGATCTGAACAAGACATGGTGCTAAAAATTGGTATCCATTTGATACTACCGTTTGTTAAATCGTATACACCCATATAGTGATATTGGTTTCCATTCTCACTAGTTCTGCCTTCATCATCTATAAAATAGATGCAGTTACCTTCACAACCAGAAAAATCAGTAGCTAATAGAGACGGCGATGAATAACCACGACCCACAAACAACATTCGATCGTCTAAGCTTGAAACTGGCTCCCATATTTTCTCACTCAAATTGAGTCTGTAAACATCGAAAGTTGGTTTATTGTTTCGATGTTGAAGGTCACGATAATCTAACCAACGGTGAAACTTAAAAACCAGCAATAGTTCCTCGAATGAGTACACCAGATAAAGTAAGAAGTCGTCATTATCACTGAGGTATACTGATTCTGTTAGTGGTGGTTCGATTGTAGAAACTAATGAAAGAACACCACCGATAACATCATAAATTGCTAGAGATCCTTCTGCGTTTACAGCATAGAATGAGTTTTTATAATATATAACATCTTCGGAATAAGATTGAGCTTCTCCTTTGATAAATGTCCATGATTCATTTCCTTTCTTATAAAAACCCAATTCCCCTCTTGAACTAATGATTGCAGCTGCAACGTCGTGTGACATGGGATTTGAAGATAAAACAACTTTCTTCATTGATTTATAAAATGTAAAAGGTGGAAGTGTGATTTGAACCCTAGTAAGGGGATTCATTAAAGTGATGATGTTTGATCTTCCTTGTTGTAAAATAAGGCAACCTAATGAAGACCCATGACAAATATAACTCCAACTATCCGACAGATTCAAATGGTGAACTTTGTTTTCTAAAAGATTGAAGAAATCAAATGTAATCAGCATAGGTGATATTTCTGATGAATGAAGCATCATTACCCATGGAAATTGGGGAAGAAGATGATCAAGGGTAGATGATAAAGATAACTTCCATTTCTTACAAGCAGCACGAAATCTAACGTAATCAGCATAGATGGTAATCTTTTTAGCTACCACACCTACTAGTTCAGGTGGAAGTTCAGACCAATCTACTACTTCTTCCATGATGTTTGATCTTTCTTTTAGTAAAATAAGGGGATTACCTAATAAAGTGATCTGAACCCTAGTAAGGGGATTAGCATAGATGAATGAAGCATCATTACCCATGGAAATTGGGGAGGAAGATGACGAGGGGTAGATGATAACTTCCATTTCAAGAAATCTAATCATTTTCAAGAAATCAAAACTGAAAAGAAAAATGGGTAGTGAAGAAAGTAAGTTTAGATGAAGAACCTGATTCTTGGAATTCTCTATCCTCCTGGGCCCTGGCTAAATGGTTTCTTGATAAATCTCAAAATCTTATTTAGTAGTAGTAGTAATCAACTAGTATTACAGTATTTTTATAGTTATTGTAGAGAGAGGAAGAAGTAAAACTAACTCTCTTAACTTTCAACAAAAATAACAGAAAACTAACTCTAACAACTTTTGGTTTCTGTCATGGAATTCTATGAGCACTCCCTTGTTAATTATTTATCTATTTAGTTACACCTGAATTACACCATCTTCATAGTACTCTCGCATTCCTCAACCCTAATGAAGTCTTGGAATGCTGAGGCAAGGATGGTTGGTAGAAGAGGATTTAGCCCAACTTTTTTTCTTTTCTTGAAATTGAGACCTTTACTTGATTGGTACTAGTTGTTGTAGAATTTGATTATGGAGAAATGAAAAATGATAGGCCAGTGTCTGGAGGGAATAAAGTACAGTTTTTGTGGCAATAAGTTTCAGGTGAAAACAATTTTTTTTGTTTCCTCCAAACATCACCCGTTCAACTAGAACTTCGACAACTTCCATCGGATTCCAGCAACTTCTACCATTAATATCGGCGGTCACCATCAACAGAGTTCTCTCTTCTTTCTTCTCTCTCTTTTCTTCTTTCTTCTCTCTCTCTATCTCCTCTTATCCTCTCCCCCTCTCATTATCTCACGAAATTTTCGGCGAAGGGAATCTCCCATCGCTGGATACTCGTCTGGATCTGGTTCTTCTAGATCCAGACGAAGGGTTCCGGCAAAAGGAAAACCCCTTCGCCAGAACTGTAAAAAAAAAAGGAAAGGGGAAGAAGAAAGAAAGACAGAGAGAGAGAGAGGCAGATAGAGGAAAGAGGAGAAGAGAGAGAGAAATGCGACGCCGGAAATTTTCAGTCGACCCTTTCATTCCGGCGACTTAAGAGGGAGTGTTTGTTTGACATTTTCTTACTTTTCACCGTCTTCCCCGAAATTTTTTTTGTTTTCCCTAAAACGTTGGCCAAATGATATTGACGATAGAATCTTTAGAAATGGATAATCAGCATTAGATGGGCGGAGTGAAAAGAGTGTACGAGGAAAAGGAATATCACACTGAATTATATTCCAACTTAAGTTTAATTTATTTTTTTAAAAATGCCTTAATAGGCTATTTTAAAGGCGCATATAATTGTTTTTAGTGCCCCAATATTGTCTTCCTATAGAACTTGTGAAGGAGGGTAAATGCAATAATTGGAGGCACCTGTAGTGGTTTTATGTTTTTTTTGCCATTGCCTTGAAAGAAATTACATACTTATTTCATCTTTATGATGTACTAGGTATAGCCCGTGCCTCTGTGACGTAGCGGAAAAATTCTGGAAAGAATTAGAACTCCGTCTAAAACTTTTAAAACCTAGAAAAAGCCTTAGAACTCCGTCTAAAGACTATAGAACCAAAATTATAAGAAGTAATACTAAAATACTGAATTTTTATTGATCAACTTGAATGAATAAAACAACTCCTAGATTCCCCTTTATATAGACTTAGGGTTTCCTTAACCTAATCAAACTCAAATAACAATTTCTAATAAATAAAATACTATTTTCCTAAACCTAATCAAATTCTAATAACAACTTCTAAATAAATAAAATACTAGAATCTAAAACCTAAAAAGTTTCCTACAAATATAAAACTGCTAAAAATAATAATTCTCTACTAACAAAAATATTATGCTACTAAAATAACTTGATTTTAAGATATCCAAGATACTTGGAATATCTCATGAAAATCTCCCTGCATCAGTCTCCTCCACTTCAAAGAAACTCGCCTCGAGTTTACTGATTGATTGGAAGGTTGTCTTCAATGGTACACCCATGAGAAAACTTTGTCGTGAATTGTGCATGGGAATCACCAAGCTATCAGATTGGACGGGAGACTTTATTAAGTCACAGAAAATTTTCTGACTATAATTGTGATGTGATTCAAACTTCCTTTCAGTCTACAAGCAATAATGTTTACCATCTGTTCACCAGGAACAGTATATGACATATTCACTTGCCGCTCAACCTCATGTAGCCAATCAAGGAACTCTTCGACCGACAAATAACCATTGAAGAGTGGTATTTCTTCCTTGATTTTGTATTCATCATAATATCTACGCGGATAATTGGTTAGGATAATAGTTACCTTTATTTTCTTGGTTGCCAGCATATTGTTGAAGTGGTTGTTCTCTGCCTTCGCTTCCATTAACAACTTGGTTGTGGGCGAATCCCTCAACACGTTCTCTGTTAATAGGTTGCCTAGGGTTTGTATTGACATTCAGGTTGTTAATCATCTCCATAACTTGGGTTAGTTGATGACTCAAACCGTCAATTTTTGCCCACATGACATTGTTACCTCGTTCACCGTCGAGGTTTGTGTTTCTAGCTTCGCCTTCTGCCATTAAGCCAGGAGAAACCTCGCTCTGATACCAACTGACACAGCGGAAAAATTTCGGAAAGAATTAGAACTGCGTCTAAAACTTTTGAAACCTAGAAAAAGCCTTAGAACTCCGTCTAAAGACTATAGAACCAAAATTATAAGAAGTAATACTAAAATACTGCATTTTTATTAATCAACTTGAATGAATAAAACAACTCCTAGATCCCCCTTTTTATAGACTTAGGGTTTCCTTAACCTAATCAAGCTCAAATAACAATTTGTAATAAATAAAATACTATTTTTCTAAACCTAATCAAATTCTAATAACAACTTCTAAATAAATAAAATACTAGAATCTAAAACCTAAAAAGTTTCCTAAAAATATAAAACTGATAAAAATAATAGTTCTCTACTAACAAAAATATTATGCTACTAAAATAACTAGATTTTAAGATATCCAAGATACTTGGAATATCTCATGAAAATCTCCCTGCATCACTCTGGCACGGTACAATATAGGCAACCAACCACAATTTCAGAACACCAATATACGAATTTAAAAACATTTACGGGTATGTCCAATTACTTGTCAAATGCAGTAGGCTAGATCAGGGAAATACCTGATTGTTTTAAGATTAGAAGCATACTTAATCTTATGTTGTTCAGTGTTCATGGCAATACTTTTTATGATTTGAAGCTTTTACTTGGTTTTCTTTCTTAATTTTTAGGGTTTCATTTGTATAAACAACATTACTTGTTGTGTCTGTGATTGATTAGTTTGAGTAACTTATGGTTTTCATTTTCGTTTGATGGGTTGTGTTCCCTTATTTTGGTTTGTTTGAGTTTACATAAATCTTGACAATTGTTGCTGGATGGGTTGTTTTCTTAATTATTGACTCTCCGTGTAGGCATAATATTTGGAAAGTAAGGGAAAAGAAAGTGGCTTTACTACTGCTGCCTCCTCATATATCAGAAGTTTTTGCTACACTATGTGGAGTTATTATTGCATTTCTAGCAATATTTAGAAGGCCAAAAACACAGTCGGTTTTTCGCCATTCAACTTATATAAATATGTGTATTTCCTACCGAAAAATCAATTAACTCATGCTTCATACATGATCAAATACGTTTTTGGTTAATTCTCTTTTTTGCTGACAGATGACCGCAAATTGGGTTCGACAAAGTCTGACTCTGATTCATGTTAGATGCGTCTAAATTGATCAATATGTTTAATACAGTTGTTTTTCATTTTCTCCCCGTTATTTACAACCATTTAATTACTCTCTAAATGTTATTCCACATTTAGGTAAATAACCCGACTTTATGTGAAATATTGTACCTTAGTTTTTGGTGACTTCCCTAGGCAGTATGTGAGTCGTCCATAACGTTAAAAACGTAGAATTTGTTGTATTCATGTATTCTATAGGTATGCAAAATCGACTAATTAAATATATTGACACAAAGTATATCGACGCACATTGTTATTACCTGCTTATGTAAACTTCTTAACTATAATCCTTAAATCAGTGATTTTGTCAGATTAAATGGTCTACTACCGCCTATGTTTGCTTCCTTTAGTTTTAATTAAAATCCATTGGAACTATACAATTTATATTAGACTGATTTGTAGATTAAAGTTCTCTTAATGCTGACTCGGAACCCATATACCTACATACAGAACCTACATTTTTTGATATATTATACCATCCGTGGAATGTGTCTTCTTTCAATTGCAAATGTCAAATGGTTTAACACCATCAATCAAATTTAATCACACCGCCAACGAATTTTAATTTATTGGATGAAATTATTAGTTCTTACCTCTATTTTTTACTTTTATTTGAATGAACTATTTCAATTCTTACTCTGATGTTTATACGAATGAACATATATATGATTATATGCATACTTGAATTTGTTCTGAATTCTTATATATATCAGAACACTTAAATACCATGATTAAACTTAGAAGCTGATTATTGCATTCATTCCATGTAATCTTTTGGTTTGGGTTTTTTTTTTTGTAGACCAAGTTATACTTAGTTCTGTCCCTAGAACTAAAAGTAGGTTAAGTTATCTCTATGCGATCTAAAGATTTCTTCTTCGGTTATTAGATCTATTTATCTGCTAAATTGTCTGTTTTTGCTTGATTCATTTATTTTCATTTAGCTATATTCTGGTTAGTGCCCTTTGGTTTAAAACCTGCTACCTGTAATGGTCATTTGATTCCTTCCTTTTATTTCATTCTATCATGTTTCCACTGTTTCGGTTCATTATGAGCAAAATAAGTTAAGTCTAGCTGTTGTAGTGTTTTTATTTTCTTGAATGTGCTTCATTCATGTTGGGTAGAGCTTTGACTTCCGTCTCCTTGGGCATAATAGCAAATCGATATGATCGAAACTTGTTATATTGTTAGACATTATATTAGGTGTCAGTATATGGGTTCCGGGTTCAATGAGGTTCTAATAAATATGTATGGAAAATGTGGTTGAAGATAATGATGATGACGATACAACCGGAGGCAAATCCATCAATAGGTTGAGGGTTGGGCATGGTCATGTTGATCAAATCTAAAGTTTAGCTCACAACCGGAGACCCCAATCAGGTTTTGTACAAGCTTTTGTAGTTTAAATGACTTTTTGTTAATAATTATGGCCTATACATGAGGGTTTTTTCAGACTTCTAGACAATTGAATATGGACGTGTAAATATAAAATCTATTTAAGTTTATTATGATCTCATAATTTTATGTTAATCAATACAAAGGGTAATCAACTTTGGAGAGATTGTGTTCAAAGAGTTTAGACAAAAAATGAAAAACATATTTGAAACACAAAATTATGTTTGTGGATTGATATGTTCAACACTATTATAGCATAAAATGGTTTTTCTTCCCGATTTATCACATTCTTCGAGCATCTATGAGCGATGATTTTATCAGCTCTTGTTCTCAAGAATGATGGAACGAAATATGATACTGGATGTAAATTGCCAAATGATGTATAATTAGGGTAATGTGGAACGAAAAAATAGAGTTGTAAGAGAGACAACATAGAGAAATACGGAAGCAGAGGCGGGACTAGGAATTAAGACACTTCAAAATTAAAATAACCGCAAAAATGTAATTTTTTATTACGAAGAGTGAACAACTTTTCTTTTATACCAAGAGTCAATTGAAAAATGATATAATTTTTGTGTACATCTAGCAAATTTCATTTGATTATATATAAATCAAAGTACCTAAAGAATAATACGAAATCAAAAGTACCTTGTATATATTGAATCAAACTTATCATAATAATATTTTTTTTCCTGCTTACATTTTGCAAGTGTTTTAGTTTAGTTTTTTTTTGACGAAAATGTTTTAGTTTTGTTGATTCATGTGTATCTAATAATTTGTTTTTGAAATTTTAGATTATTAAATTTATAGTTTTGTATGTTTGTATTAAAAAGGAGACCCAACCCAATGATGATAACACGAGAGTTTACTTTTGTTGAGTCGTGATCATTCACTTCGGAAAAATACAAGAGAACAAGATTTTTTTTGCATAAATCTTGAATGGATTTTTATGACGTGTCCTCCGTGTTCATAGATCAAGCAAACTACGAATCACAACAAGTCATAAAGAATAATATCTGGTCAACCACTTTGTAACGTATAAAATACTCACCTTCATTAACCGTGCTGGAGGCACGGGTTATAGTTAGTATATATTACCTATCATCTTTCTCGTTCTATCTGCATAAATATACTCAATATATATATATATATATATATATATATATATATATATATATATATATTATATAGAACACAAAGTTTTTTGCTGACTGGGACAAAGCGATAGATAAATCCAACCGTTCATTGCGTTTCTGATAGTATCCCCACCCTTTGATCTATCACCTACCCTAAAAAGAAAAGATTAGTTCACCCACATAACGCAAGAAAGTGAACAAGAAGATAAATCTAGACCGTCTAAACTCCCCGAGCTGGTTCAACGACCGGATTAAAATAACTCTCTATCTCCCCAGTTTCATCGCCATTAAAGGGAAAAAAAAAAAAAATTTGTCCCATTAAAACTCTCAGTGAAACATCTGAACCGCTTAATGAGATTTCATTTTCACTCTGTCTCTCTCTAACTTCAAACCCCTTAATGAGATTTCCTGATCCAAAACGTTGAGAAGAAGACAATCCTCCACTTTCACTTATTAACACCTTGTGGATTTTTTATTTCTTCAGCCAAAACGGATGTAATCCAACCTTTTCAATTTCTTCCGGGTTTGGTGTTTTGGTCAAAGTTGAAGTGGGGAATTTATAATGGTCATTATCTTCTCTTCTCCTTCCCTTTTGACATTTCCACGAATTGAGAGTCGTTAGAACATTGAAACCCTTAAATACGCATCCATTTCCTGTCTATTACAATAGTTGGGAAGTCATCCGCTTTTGGTGCTCATCCATAGACCGTCATTTGCTTTGGCCAAGGTAAAAAAAAAATTCAGTCTTTCATCTTCTACATTTCAATGTTTTTATCCAATTTCATTGTTAGATAGTTTAAAAATTTTAATATTTGGTATGTTTATTAAGTTTCTTTCTAGGTTCGCGAAGGTGTTTGCTTGAATGTCAAGGTGAAATAGAACTGATTTGGACTTACGTTTTATCTGACGATGAACTCAAGATAGGCCAGTTAGTTTTTTTTTTTTTGGAAGTCGACTACGATCTACGTATGTCGTTACATTTGGCACTTGATACATCATAGATGTGATAAGCTCGATAACCGCGCATTCAAACACTAACAGAACCGGGCCTATAGCCCAACAAGACATGGCCTAAAGCCCAACAACATTATTTACACCCTAATAATCCCAATTCAAATAACCACAGATTCCACCTTCTCTGGGATTCGAACCTGGGACCTCCAGGGCTTTCTGGAGTTTATGTCAACACATTTGAATGTAACTGATGTGAAAATGTTATTAATGTAGGCATATTTTGAAAAGGTGGTTGCAACCAAAGATGGGAATGATGGACATCGATTATCAGGTTATTTTGTTTTTTTGTCCTTTCGTGCCCTCACTCTTTAAAGAATTGTTTGTTATTGAACAATTTTATCATGGTTCAACTTCTTATCTAAGTCTGTGATTTCCATTTACAGATTCTTTTTGACACAATCTTCAAACATCAAACCAAGCCAGAGGTATACCTTTATATTCTTACCCTTAATTTGATTTCGGTTATTCCATAAAAAAAATAGTATTCTAAAGATAAAATTAGTACAAAGTTCCCCTTGAACCCATTTTAGATTTATGCTAAAATGAGTATTTGAATTCAAGATATTTGTTAATTTTGTTGTTACTTAACGAGTTTGAAAGTATTTGTTAAATTTGTTGTTAATCAAGTAAAGCTTTATGATGTAGTTATATCGGAAGATATGCGACTGCTTTGGCAAACAAAAATTGCATAGATGTAGTTATATTTTGGGGGACATTGCGTACCAAAAATTTTTGGACGGTTGTGGTAAGCCAACCCAACCCAAAAGTATTACAAAGAAACATAGATGAAAATGCAGATGGGTAAATAGTTATTTTGAAGGCCAATCGCGTAGCAAAATGTCTGGTTGGTTGTGGTAAACCAACCCAAAAGTATTACAAAGAAACCTAAAAGGAGATGCGTAATTCATATTCATCTAACTTCTTT
>BEHA01000962.1:992913-1010298 GCA_002897215.1 Eschscholzia californica subsp. californica | reverse complement strand
TGACGATTTGTTCGGCAGTGATTTGAAACCCTAACGAGTAATTTTTGTTCTTCACTTTCGTAAGTCGAGGAAATTTTGTTTCAGTATGAAACACTAACGAAGCGACTCTCTTCATCCCCATTATTAGTTACTTAATTCGACAGGAAGAATGATCAGAATTGGGTATTTATAACAAATTAACTTCGACCGAATTTGAGATTTCGGAAATTAGGGTTTGCGAATTTGGGAATTTCTAATTTCTCTCTATGTTTCTAATTTCGCGTTTCCGTTTCTTACCGGACTTTCTAATTTTTTTTGGCGCGCGGCTTTGGGGAATAAAGAAAATTCTCCGGGGAATAAATTCTCGAGGGAATCCAAATTTTTTTAAAATTCTCCGGGGAATAAATTTTTATGGGGAATACAGAATACATTTTTTTGAAAGTTCTCCTCCATCTCATCTGTTCTCTCTGCCACTTCATCTTCTCGACACCTCATCATCTTCTCCGGCGAAAGTCGCCGGCCGGCGACCTTCAAACATAAAAAAAAAAAAAAAAACTTTTTTTAAAATTTTCTCTCTCCTCTCTCTCTCTGAATTCTTTTTTTCTTTTCTCTCTCTCTAGAACAGATCTAGAGAGAGAGAAAGAAGGTCTGTAGACCAGATCACACACACGATGGAAAAAGTGATATCGTCCAATGGGGGTGGGGGTGGCTGAATATGAGTAATAATATGCTTTGTCATGCCCCTCTTGTTGGTATCGTATAAAACCCTAATTGTGCGGCGAAGGCAAAGCAGAAGAGGGATTTTGAAAGTTTCTTGTCTTCAACGCTTTTCTTCTTCTTCTTTTTATTTTTCCTCTTTCTCTCTCTAAGATCTGTCTTAGGAACAATGGCGGATCAACTCACTGACGATCAGATCTCTGAATTCAAAGAAGCTTTCAGCTTATTCGACAAGGATGGAGATGGTAATGATCATCTAACATTTTCGATTCATCTGTTTCTTACCTACATTTTTTCAATTACTTATTTATCCTTTTATAATAATCAGATCTATTTGTAGTTTTGATTCGATTTTTTTTTTAACGGGAATGCTACATTCACGGAGGAGTTTGACGAATAGCTTTAACGAACTGACGTGGCGTCTCTTTTTGAAAATTTGACCAAATCTGGGCCGTCAAAGATGAATGGCCCAGATTCAATTCTCTTTCTCAAGCCATATCATTCCTGGATCTTGCGTTTTAGAGAGAGAAATGACATTTTAAGATCTAAAAACAGCAAAGAGAAGATCAAGATGGAAAATCTTACAAAATCTTGTTTAATTGAAAACTGGAGGGAAGAAAAACTAAGTGCAAATGTTGTTTTTGGAAGAAATTATGTTCTTGATTCCAATCAATAAAATTTACAGAAGAACCAAAATTTTAGTTGTGATGGTTCCATGATTTCAATTCAACTTCAAGTTCTGCAAATTCTTGTTTTGGTGGTGGGTGCTCACGATCTGAAATCAAATTAACCTATAGTACCAGTCTTTCAGATCAAATCGAAAAATAAGAATCTGGTGCCTTCTCTCTCTCTCTAAAACGTCTGAGTGAAAGAAAGAATGAGGGGTGAAAGAGAATTGAATCTGGACCGTTCATCTTTTGACGGCCCAGATGTAGTCAAAGTTTCAAAAAAGAGATGCCACATCATTCCGGAACTTTTATTCGTCAAATTCGTCCGTGAAAGTAGCATTTCCGTTTTTTTAATGAACGTAGTTTTGATTCGATTGGTTTTTGTTTCTTTGATTGATGATTGATTTAAAGCTTTCTTTATACAGATTATATTAGATCAGACCAGATAGATTCTGCTTCATTTGTGATGATATTTAGATTGAAATTATCCAATTGTTCTGATTTAGCTTTTGATTTGTGGTATTGGTTTTGCTTAAACATCATTGTTGAAGTTTTCAGTTCTTCCACTCACAATTAGTTGTCCATATAACCAGAATTTCTTCTTTGAGAAACTTGCAACCAAAATTCTAGGTCAAGGGGTTTAATAAATCGGGACTTAGGCAAATACCCATAAAAATATAAGTCAAGTATTAACATATTGTTGTAAAAAATGATTATCTATGCATCAATCATCTTAGAACGAAACAAATATGATTGTTGAATGCCTTGCAAATCCTTAATATTAGGGTGTTTTATTGTTAATGAGTACCAAAACTGTTAAAAGTTTGCTCAGTTTATCCACCTTTTAACTTATAAAATAATCCTTCATGAATTTCAAAGCACCCATGTAAGAAAAGATCACGAAACGGGCGAGTTGGTTTGTTTTGCCATTTTGGTCGCAAGGGTAGGTGGAATATGATCTTCAAAGACTAAGAACAAATCTGGAGAACAAACCTTCTCTCTCTAGATCAGATCTAGAGAGAGAGAGAAAAGAAAAAAAAAATTAGAGAGAGAAGAGAGAAAATTAAAAAAAGATTTTTTTTTCTTATGTTTGAAGGTCGCCGGCTGGCGACTTTTGCCGGAGAAGATGATGAGGTGTCGAGAAGATGAAGTGGTAGAGAGAGGTGATGAGATGGAGGAGCCTTTTTTATAGCATCTTCTAAAATTAGAATCCCCTTAGCAATAAAAAGAAACATAAAAAGTCAATCTTATTTGACTAGTTTTAAGAAAAATCTTTATTCCCGAAGAATTTGCTTTATTCCCCAAAGCCGCGGCCTTTTTTTTAGGATAGACAGGGAAAACGAAATACTCTGTATTATGTAAAACTTATTTCACATACGTCAGTCTGAGTGGCACAATGTACCTTCTATAAGATGATGGGATTAGAGGATAAATAAAATTTAGAGTTAATTCCTATATGGCCCCCTACTTTGTGACCAGCTTCCTTTTTGGCCCCCAATTTTTCATAAATTCAAATTTAGCCCCCTATTTTTATGTAAATGGCGTAAATACCCTTCCTAATTTCTAAATAAAATATTAAAAACATATTTATTTCCACCTCACCTCTCTCTCTCTCTCCACCTCATCTCTCTCTCTCCACCTCATCTCTCTCTCTTTCCACCTCACCTCTCTCTCTATCTCTCTCCACCTAACCTCCCTCTCTCTCTCTTCACCTCACTTTGTCTTCTCCGATTAAATTCGCCGGCCTGAAAATTTTCTGGCTGGCGACCTTAAAAACAAAAAAAAAAACTCTCTCTCTCTCTGTCATCTCCGGCAATGTCGCCGGCCAGAAAATTTTCCGGCCGGCGACCTTAAAAAAAAAAACTCTCATCTCTCAAAAGATTCCGGCGAAGGGGTTACCCTTCGCGCGGAATCTGTTGAACCAGACCTTCAGATCTGTTGAACCAGACCTTTAGGTCTTGTTCAACAGATTCCGGCGAAGGGTAACCCCTTCGCCGGAATCTTTTGAGAGAGAGAGAGAGAGCCGGCCGGAAAATTTTCTGGCCGGCGACCTTGCCGGTTACGGCGAAGGGGTTACCCTTCGCGCGGAATCTGTTGAACCAGACCTTCAGATCTGAAGGTCAGTTCCGAGCAGACCTTCGAAGGGTCTGCTCGAACAGACCTTCAGATCTGTTGCCCTTCGCCGGAATCTTTTGAGAGAGAGAGAGAGCCGGCCGGAAAATTTTTCGGGCGGCGACCTTGCCTGGGAAGACAAAGAGGGAGAGGTGGAAAGAGAGAGACAGAGAAAGAAAGGTGAGAGAGAGAGAAAGAAAAGTGGAGAGAGAAAGAAAAGTGGAGAGAGAGAAAGAAAAGTGGAGAGAGAGAGAAAGAAAAGTGGAGAGAGAGAGAAAGAAAGGTGGAGAGAGAGAGGTGAGGTGGAGAGAGATGTGAGGTGGAGATAGAGGTGAGGTGGAAATGAGGTGGAATGTATTTAATTTTATTTTGAAAAATTATGAATAGGAAGGACAATTAGGACATTTACTTGAAAATAGGGGGCCATATTTGAATTTACAAAAAAAATGGGGTCATAAAGGAAGCTGGTCACAAAGTAGGGGGCCATATAGGAATTAACTCTAAATTATAACTTAAAAACATTTTTTGTAAATATACTATCGCTCTATCATTATTCTAATATATATTTAAATTTTTAGATTTAAAGTAAGTTAATTTTAACCATTCACATATAGACAATATTGACGATTGAATCATCATATAAACATCAAAGAAACACATGAAACCAACCACTTGATGTTTGTTGGTTATATAGAGAAATAATAAATGTCATAGAACAAAAATATAACATAAACAATAGTTTAGATGAAATATGACGAAAATAAAATCAATCTTTTTTTTTCTTGTGAAAGCAGAAATGAAGTCAAATTGAATAAGCAAAATTACCACAAATAATCCTATCAAGAGTAAAGGGGCACAAATTTAGGCCAAAAATTAAAATAGACATATAAAATTAAAATATACATGTACACTGGGCCCACCGGAAAGTATTTTCTTTTTATAAGTTAAGAAATGAAGCAATAAAAATTCATAGTCACCAAATGGATTCAAACTTAAGACCATAAGACTAGCTAAGGAACCATTTGGCTAATCCTAATTAATGTTATAATTCTCACTTATTAAATTCAGAATATTTTATTCATGATTAGACTCAAGGTTCCCTGCACCCTGGCTCTTCTCTTGGAACCTACGTTTGACTTGAAGGGGCACGTGCCCCACGGGTTCTTTGGTGTATTCGGCCCTCCAAAGTATAGCGTGGCTCATGAAAAAGTCAAAAGTATCCCTGTAAGCCATCCAAATAGATAATTGCAGTATCAAAAGCACCACCTTCAATGTAATCTATCAATCTAGCTAATTAATCCTCCCAATTGGGGGCCTTCTACTTATTCCTTCCCTTGAACACACTCATTCCATAACATCTCTGGGCAGACCCTTTTTGTGCTAATTTCATTATCACACCTAAAGAATTAAGAATGTGGGAGAAATCTAGAGAGGGAAAGTAGATAATCTATTCCTTAATTTCCCCCTCAACATATGTAATCATCTTTTATTTCTTTTAGAGATTTTTTATATGACTCTCATTTATTTAGTTACATTAGGAGTCCACCCCTAAAAATATTTTTGTTTAGGTGTTAGCCCTCAAATATTTTACCGTCAAATAGTCGTTATGTAAGGGGTATGCGAGTCACATGCTCTATCTCTGACCAAAATACCCTCGTCCTAATTTCACGGTTAGAAACATTTTTAGAGTATGACTTCCATTTATTTTGCTATATTAGGACCACACCCTCAACCAAAATACCTTGTCCATTCAAATAGTTTATCCCGAGTCAATATCTTCCCATCCGTCTGTGTCAGGGGTCGAGCAACATTTTTAGAGAGAGAAAGTTAGAGAGAAACACTTCAAACGCATGATAAGTTTTGTTTTGGAACACACAGTTGAGAGAAGGGAAACAAAATTGAAACCCTTTTTCACAAAAACTATAAGTTTAGCTTTTTTTTTGCATGATATGAAGATACACAGTTCGAGTCCAAGCAGAACAGAGAAGTTTCCGTCACCATTAATGAGGTTCTTGAGAAGTAATGGAGGAAGTAAAAGCAAAGGAAGATCTCGTTTGAGTCTTATATTTATTAGAAAAAAAGAATGTTTCCACTATTGCAACTCAATAACCATTTTCACCAAAAGTTACTTGTATGGGTCAAGTTCAAGTTATAAGATCCACCAAACATAACCAAAAAAATAATGGAAGAACAACTAGTAGTAGTTGTACCCAAAAATAATGGAAGAACAACAGTAAGGATTGCTAGAAGATGAAATAATATTAGAAAATGATTCCCAAAAAGCTCTTCTTTGGGCTGCAACGGGTGGGCCGCAAATACAATGTAACTCCCATGTGGGGTGTGGACCTGAAGCTTGAATCTGAAGAGTGATAAGGTTTGAAGATTGTCTTTTAATCATGCCATCAATTGAATCTTTCCATATTAGCCAAAGTCCCCCACTCCTTCAATTAGCAGGGACCATACAAGAGGTATTGAAACCAAGATAAGATAGAGATGGTAGAGTCGTTCTTGACGATATACGTGTTTCTGATATAAACACAATGTCCGGTGAAACCGAACGTATGAACGCCTTATGAGTGTTGACTGTCGAGTCGTTCCCCATGCCTCGACAGTTCCAAGAAAATACTAACATTTGTCTTGCGGCTGTTTTGGGTCAGCTACCACCACCCGTGTGGTGTTGATTTGCTTCTCTCCAGAGGAAGACGAACTTGTTGAAGAGTCCGTTTCAATTCTTGGTCTTTTATTCATTTCTCTGGCCATCTTTTTCCATTCTGACTTTGGATGTGTTATTGAAGGAGCTCCATGATTGCTAATTTCAGTATCAGATGGGGAGGAAGACCCTGTGCTGGTAATTGATACACTACTTGACTTAGTTTTTGTAGGTCTAGAAGGACCACCCACATCGTATATCGGCATATAAGGGTTCTCGGACCAAGGGCGGTTCCTTTGTTTTGTCTCGGGAAATTGCCTGTTGGTGGAGGAGCTGGTGTGCTTTTTTTGAACCCTGGGCGGCATACTGTCTTCTTACGGAGGTGAGGGGGTGTGTATAGGGGTAATGGGGCCCGATTGGTTATAGATAGTCGTGGAGTAGAAGCCCTAAAGGAGTAGCTTGGAAGAATGGGTGAAGAAGGTAGTGCCGAACTTTCAAGATCAGTGGTGGGGGTAGGTTGTTGTGGTAAAGAGGTAAATTGTACATGGTTCTGACTATTGATCAGGGGAGAGGAGTTGTTGGAATTAGTATTAGATATAGGTGCTGTATGGATTGGGTATTTGGTGGTAATTGGTGTTGTGGTAGGAGTAATTGTCGACTCATATTTAGTTCGAACTATATCTAATATATTTGTTCGTAGGAGAGTATCATAGAAACTCTTGACAAAGTTAAGACTTCCCTTATTTTTCCAGTACATGTTTCTTAGCCAAGGAAACGCCCATGTCCCAACAATTTGAATCATCCCTACGTTGTTCAAAATATATTGCGTACTTCTTTTGGACACAATATCACAACAATCATTGGCATTATTGATCTCATTGCCCCCTAACTGTCTCCCCGTCTTGTGTAAAGGACAAACAGTATGACAATTGATAGTTTACTACATGTTACTTGACAACATTAAATATGTTATGGAGATTAGTATTATGTAATCATATTATGTTTTTTCTATATTCTTTTGTCAAAAGACAGTCGTTGTTGGTGTCTTGCCTTATCTTACGGGACCTATGAAAGAGACATGAATGTTATTTTAAGACCGGTTGTTGTTCGACGGGTGTCATCAATAACTTTTTCACAAGAATAATAGTATAAAATCCTTCGACATGCTTGTTTCTTTTGTAGTTTTGGCATTTCGACTTGTTACTTTGAAGTTGTAGTTTTTGTTTTTGAAAATTCTATAATCACCGCAACCAAAGCTCATTTATTAGTAGATGTGTTATCTTGGTTCGTTTTTGTTAAAGAGAAAATCTAATAATTGTGATAATGAAAGGCATACTTTACATAAATTGAAGGTCATGTGGCTTTGGTAACAGGTCTACCACTTTATAATGTGTAGAATTGTCAACCGAAAAACAAAGGCGCCAAGGAGAATATTTTTATCACATTGCATGAACAAACAAAATCACCCCGTTTCAACAAAAATAAAAAAAATAAAAAAAAATTGCCCCTAGTCTTATTCCCAGTCTTGGGCGCCTAGGTGTGCAGAGGAGTGACTAAAGAGGGTCATCCGGCCATGTGTGTACATCCAATCATTTCGGTTTTGATTTAAATTTCGGTCCGTCAAAAATTGAGACGTTTCAGTTTTTTTTTTTGTTGTTGAAATAAGCCATTCATTAAGATATCATAACGTTATTACAATATTTATCTATTAAAATACAAGGAATATTAAGCCACTTCTTATTTCTATTCTTCTTTCTTGCCCATTTGGCTAGCTTGTCTGCATGGTAATTGAGCGCTCGTTTGGTGTGTTTGAATAGGACTTTCTCGAAGATTCTTTTGATTTCACGCGCTTTCTTGATATGAATCAGAGATTGCCAGTGAACTGAATTCTTCTTATTGTTGAGATGATTGATAATGTTGATGTGAATACTTTAAAACTCACAGAAACGATGAAATATATTGAAAATTGAATTATTTATTGAAAATGAGACCAAAAACACATTTATTACAAGGAGATGATGTAAGGGGCAAAAAAGAAATTATAGACTTCGTGAAAAAATCTGCTAAATCTGGGCTAATCTACAATGAAGTAATTTGGTGGGGTTTAAACTGAATTTTTAGTGGGGATAATAATATTATTGTGGGGTTAATAATATGGCTAAATTGTTAATTTTAGGGCTAATTTGTTAATTTTGTAGTCATAACAGGGGGTTAACTAAAAACAAAATCAAACTCATAGGGGTGATTAAAAGGTTTGAACCGTTACAAATAATATGGCTAACCGTTACAACTCAAACTCAGAGTGGATAGCTGTGTCAGGGTTTTCTGAGTGCTCATCAGTAACCCCTGACTCGGCTATCCGCTTCAAAAGGTTGGAGCTTTGTCTCTCCGTCCCAAATAACATGAAATCGTTAAGATTCTGACTGTCCCCTATCAATAACACAGAGAGAAACCTTTCCAAACCAAGGGTCTGCTCTGAGTGCTCATCAGTCATCAGTAACCCCTGACTCGGCTATCCGCTTCAAAAGGTTGGAGCTTTGTCTCTCCGTCCCAAATAGCATGAAATTGTTAAGATTCTGACTGTCCCCTATCAATGACTGTCCCAATCATTTTTTGAAAATTATACGCTACCTTGTTTCAACTTTCAACCACCACCTCCACGAACCCCAACCTTGCAAGCCACCTGGACCCAACAACAAGCCTTTAATATCACTTACCAACCATAAAATCCACCACAACCCATTCAATCAGAGCAATCAAGCCCCACCCCCGTAACCTAACTCTTTTAACCTTTTTACCTTCTAAGACATCGATAATTCTTCGGCAGCCTCGACGGCACTATGAGAACCATCATAAGATGGTTGTTGTGGAACTCCGCACCGTCATCAGACTCGGATATTCTTAAAGAAGGGGTTGAGGCCATCCTTAGTACTTGGATGGGGAATCTTCCTACCTTTCAGGACAGGATGGGTGACCCTAAGAACTCCGTTTCCAACAGATGAGCTACTCCCAATGCTGTGCACAGTGAAGATGACAGCCTATTTCCAAAAATGGATTGGAAACCACAATGCAGTAATGGGTGACAATAGATTAGTCTCAAATAAGGTAGTCAGGCTTTTTGAAGACCTAAAATGTGGTCGAGGAAGAGAGAAAAAAAAAGGAGGGAATCAAGACGAAGGAACTCGAGAACAAAACTAACAGATAAAAGGTATCAGCTTACCCGCAGGCCGCAGAGGAACCTCCTAAAGCAGACACTAACGACATGGAAATTGACAATGCAGAAGTCCAGTAATCTGTACTTTAGATACTGGTTTTGAGGAAAAAACACAGGCACACAAGTTCAAGCTCAAAAGTTGATATTCCACGACCCTTACAAACTTTGTTTGTACCTGCAACGTATGAAACTTCTTCCTAAGAAATTGTCCTCAAACCGAAAAACGACTATAAACTACCAAAATTTAAATCCTGGATAGCCCTAGAGTTTGTTCTCAGAAAAAGTTTTAGCCTTCCCACAATGCTGCTAGTAGACATTAAACAAGTCGGTTTTACAACGAAGGATAATAAAGAGAGGAGCTACCTGAAGAAGTTACAAAAACCATGGGTCTGCTCTGAGTGCTCATCAGTAACCCCTGACTCGGCAATCCGTTCAAAAGGTTGGAGCTTTGTCTCTGCATCCTAAATAACATGAAATCGTTAAGATTCTGACTGTGACACTGCCCCCTATCAATAACACAGAGAGAAAAGGTCTAGATCACTAGTTAGTAGATAGATATGTTGGATGAATAATGATAGGATTTAGGAATCAGAAAAGATTATTCGAGACTTGATCTGCCATGCAGGTCAGACACACACACAAACATAGGTTCAGAAAAGACTCTCAATACTACACTTGTGAAGCCATATTACTTCCTGTTTCCACATTCATGTCAACAAGCAAAAAGTCAAAAACTTTAACTAACACTAATTAGAGAGTTGCATTCTAATTAAAAAAAAAAAAAATATTTGTCCTTTATTTATAATCCTTCTGAATATCAAAGACTTTACATGCTAAGAAAATTAAAATTTGACTAAAGTTGAGCCCAATCGAAATACTTGTCATAAAGGGTTTTGCGACAGTTTATGTTACCAATAGCCAACTCAATTCCTCCTAGTAGAATTCTTCTGGCAGCATCCACGTTCTTTTGGCGGATCTCAAACTGAGCCGCCAAAAGCCATACTTTTGCGAACGAGAATTTCTTGTGGGGAATAAGCTTAAGGCATTCTCTGTATACTTGTCTAGTTACCTCAGTATCATTAGCATCAAGTTCTTCATACAGAGCGTAGTTAATCCACAAGTAAATGTAACGTTTCCAATACCTTTTCTCTTCAGCAGGAGGTACGCAAGCGATGGCTCTTTCGTAGAGCTCTGTGATCCTATCCTTGTCGCCAGCACTCTCTTCCAGACGAATGTAACTAAACCAAGAGTCATAATCGAATGGGTTTTTCTTTACTTCGTTTTCATATTGAAACCTTTTCTTCCTTGTAATGGCATCATCAATCCCTTCTTTGTCTCCATATTGCTTCTCAAATTCGACAAATTTTCGATACAAATCTTCTGCTCTACCCTTTGGTATATGATCAAGAGCATACTTATAGATGCATCTTGCTCGTTCAATCTCTTTACATTTTTCCTCGAATTCAGCAAACGTAACCAATAATAGTTCAGCTTCTTCTTCTGCATCCCTAGTTAATTTGTCAACAGCGGTTTCGTAGACGTTTCTAGCCCTAGAAATCTCCCCATTCTTCATCTCAAATTGTGCAAACTTAATCCAAGGAGTAACCTTTGGGTGACAATAGACAAATCTTCCAAAAATATTTTTGGCTCGTTCAATTTCATTATACCTAAGTTCGAATTTAATATAAGAAAGCCAACCTTGTTGATCCGGCATCCAATTCATCCACCGTTCGAATATCTGACGAGCTCCGGCGACGTTTCCGATCATCTCCTCGGAATGAATGTATTTGTACCAGAGTTGATCGACACGGGGAAGTAAGGTAACAGCTCGATCCCAGACGTTCCTGGCATAATTGATGAACTTGTTCTTCATCTCAAATTCTGCATAATTTACCCATAACGTATGGTTCCTTGCATCTAATTCTAAACTTCTTTCATAAACAGATCTTGCTCTAAAAAAATCCCTTTGTGATTCTTCAAACTTGGCATATTTGATGAAAACCCTAGTTTTCTGCCCTCCTGATCTTCGAACTAGGTCTTCGAATTCCTTGCGCTTCTGTTGAAGATAATCAGAAAGTTCATCTTCATCTGCAATTTTCTGTTTGGGAGGTTGTCTGATTTCTGTTTCTTGAATGTGTCTAGCTTCTCTGACGATTTGTTCGGCAGTGATTTGAAACCCTAACGAGTAATTTTTGTTCTTCACTTTCGTAAGTCGAGGAAATTTTGTTTCAGTATGAAACACTAACGAAGCGACTCTCTTCATCCCCATTGTTAGTTACTTAATTCGACAGGAAGAATGATCAGAATTGGGTATTTATAACAAATTAACTTCGACGAATTTGAGATTTCGGAAATTAGGGTTTGCGAATTTGGGAATTTCTAATTTCTCTCTATGTTTCTAATTTTGCGTTTCCCTTTCTTACCGGACTTTCTAATTTTTTTTAGGATAGACAGGGAAAACGAAATACTCCGTATTATGTAAAACTTATTTCACATACGCCAGTCTGAGTGGCACAGTGTACCTTCTATAAGATGATGGGATTAGAGGATAAATAAAATTTAGAGTTAATTCCTATATGGCCCCCGACTTTGTGACCAGCTTCCTCTTTGGCCCCCAATTTTTCATAAATTCAAATTTGACCCCCTATTTTTATGTAAATGGCGTAAATACCCTTCCTAATTTCTAAATAAAATATTAAAAACATATTTATTTCCACCTCACCTCTCTCTCTCTCCACCTCATCTCTCTCTCTCCACCTCATCTCTCTCTCTTTCCACCTCACCTCTCTCTCTTTCCACCTCACCTCTCTCTCTATCTCTCTCCACCTAACCTCCCTCTCTCTCTCTCCACCTCACTTTGTCTTCTCCGATTAAATTCGCCGGCCGGAAAAAATTTCGGCCGGCGACTTTAAAAAAAAAAAAAAACTCTCTTCTCTCTATCATCTCCAGCAATGTCGCCGGCCGGAAAATTTTCAGGCCGGCGACCTTAAAAAAAAAACTCTCATCTCTCTCTCTCTCAAAAGATTCCGGCGTAGGGGTTACCCTTCGCGCGGAATCTGTTGAACCAGACCTTCGAAGGGTCTGCTCGAACAGACCTTCAGATCTGTTGAACCAGACCTTTAGGTCTGGTTCAATAGATTCCGACAAAGGGTAACCCCTTCGCCGGAATCTTTTGAGAGAGAGAGAGCCGGCCGGAAAATTTTCCGGCCGGCGACCTTGCTGGGGAAGACAAAGAGGAAGAGGTGGAAAGAGAGAGACAGAGAAAGAAAGGTGAGAGAGAGAGAAAGAAAAGTGGAGAGAGAAAGAAAAGTGGAGAGAGAGAAAAAAAAGTAGAGAGAGAGAGAAAGAAAAGTGGAGAGAGAGAGAAAGAAAAGTGGAGAGAGAGAGAGAAAGAAAAGTGGAGAGAGAGAGAAAGAGAGGTGGAGAGAGAGAGGTGAGGTGGAGAGAGAGAGGTGAGGTGGAGATAGAGGTGAGGTGGAAATGAGGTGAAATGTATTTAATTTTATTTTGAAAAATTATGAATAGGAAGGACAATTAGGACATTTACTTGAAAATAGGGGGCCATATTTGAATTTACAAAAAAAATGGGGTCATAAAGGAAGCTGGTCACAAAGTAAGGGGCCATATAGGAATTAACTCTAAATTATAACTTAAAAACATTTTTTGTAAATATACTATCGCTCTATCATTATTCTAATATATATTTAAATTTTTAGATTTAAAGTAAGTTAATTTTAACCATTCACATATAGACAATATTGACGATTGAATCATCATATAAACATCAAAGAAACACATGAAACCAACCACTTGATGTTTGTTGGTTATATAGAGAAATAATAAATGTCATAGAACAAAAATATAACATAAACAATAGTTTAGATGAAATATGACGAAAATAAAATCAATCTTTTTTTTTCTTGTGAAAGCAGAAATGAAGTCAAATTGAATAAGCAAAATTACCACAAATAATCCTATCAAGGGCACAAATTTAGGCCAAAAATTAAAATAGACATATAAAATTAAAATATACATGTACACTGGGCCCACCGGAAAGTATTTTTTTTTTTATAAGTTAAGAAATGAAGCAATAAAAATTCATAGTCACCAAATGGATTCAAACTTAAGACCATAAGACTAGCTAAGGAACCACTTGGCTAACCCTAATTAATGTTATAATTCTCACTTATTAAATTCAGAATATTTTATTCATGATTAGACTCAAGGTTCCCTGCACCCTGGCTCTTCCCTTGGAACCTACGTTTGACTTGAAGGGGCACGTGCCCCACGGGTTCTTTGGTGTATTCGGCCCTCCAAATTATAGCGTGGCTCATGAAAAAAGTCAAAAGTATCCCTGTAAGCCATCCAAATAGATAATTGCAGTATCAAAAGCACCACCTCCAATGTAATCTATCAATCTAGCTAATTAATCCTCCCAATTGGGGGCCTTCTACTTATTCCTTCCCTTGAACACACTCATTCCATAACATCTCTGGGCAAACCCTTTTTGTGCTAATTTCATTATCACACCTAAAGAATTAAGTGATGGGGAATAACCTAGTGTATCTCATACACCTAATTGACTAGTGTTGGTAGCGGAATCTCAAACATCATATGTTTAACACTATTTCCAGGATCTATACATGAACATACCAATGAACTAGATTGGAAAGATGATTACCTCTTAATCGCTTTCCCACGAACTAAATTCCGATCAGTATTCGGAAGATAAGAGCTCCAAGTGTAGCTCATCTACTTGAGATACCGAATAATGACTTGAACTCCCTCCTTTCAGTCAGCTAGGACCTTCTTGAAGGTTGAGATGAAGAACTCCTTCTTCTTGACTAGATACTTGAGAAAACTCCTTTTCTCTCTCTCTCTCTCTGAGATGTATATTCTGAAACTCTTTCAGTTAACCCTCAGACTCTTGAGAATTTCTCCTCTTTCTTTAGGTTGTATAATTAGGTATATATAGAAATCCCTAGAAGAGGTATTAGACTCAGACTAGGATTCCATAACCCTAATTATTAGGCAACACCCAAACTACCCTCCATTGGGTCTCTTTAAGTGGCCGGCCAACATAGCCCTTTATGGGCTTCCTTGGCCGGCCCACTTAGGGCCTAGCCGGCCATCACATGGCCGGCCTTCCTAAAGCCATTCCGGGCCTCCCTTTTGGGCCCGGACATGTTTATCTCTTCGGACTTCTCCGAATCTTTCAGGACTTACCAATAACGGATCCAATCCACTTATTTGCCATTATCCATCTAGTCAATTCTCCCCGTTCAAATCATTACTCTGTTGTGTAACCCTTGTAGGATCCGGTCTATGTTAGCCGCGAATCAACTCTTGATTCGACGATCGTAGTTGGCTTCTAGCTAAGCATTACGACCCCTAATTGGACCGGACTAATGATCTTCCGAATAAGTTCATTAAGATCCTAATAGCCAAATTGCACGCATTGCATCCTTGGTCGAAGGACACTCCTTCGGAAGGATACCATTCTTTCAGACTTTAGGCATCATATCCTTCATTAAGAATGTGGGAGAAATCTAGAGAGGGAAAGTAGATAATCTATTCCTTAATTCCCCCCTCAACATATGTAATCATCTTTTATTTCTTTTAGAGTTTTTTTATATGACTCTCATTTATTTAGTTACATTAGGAGTCCACCCCTAAAAATATTTTTGTTTAGGTGTTAGCCCCCAAATATTTTACCGTCAAATAGTCGTTATGTGAGGGGTATGCGAGTCACATGCTCTATCTCTGACCAAAATACCCTCGTCCTAATTTCACGGTTAGAAACATTTTTAGAGTATGACTTCCATTTATTTTGCTATATTAGGACTACACCCTCGACCAAAATACCTTGTCCATTCAAATAGTTTATCCCGAGTCAATATCTTCCCATCCGTCTGTGTCAGGGGTCGAGCAACATTTTTAGAGAGAGAAAGTTAGAGAGAAACACTTCAAACGCATGATAAGTTTTGTTTTGGAACACACAGTTGAGAGAAGGGAAACAAAATTGAAACCCTTTTTCACAAAAACTATAAGTTTAGCTTTTTTTTGCATGATATGAAGATACACAGTTCGAGTCCAAGCAGAACAGAGAAGTTTCCGTCACCATTAATGAGGTTCTTGAGAAGTAATGGAGGAAGTAAAAGCAAAGGAAGATCTCGTTTGAGTCTTATATTTATTAGAAAAAAGAATGTTTCCACTATTGCAACTCAATAACCATTTTCACCAAAAGTTACTTGTATGGGTCAAGTTCAAGTTATAAGATCCACTAAACATAACCAAAAAAATAATGGAAGAACAACTAGTAGTTGTACCAAAAAATGGTGTAACTGGTTTCAAAAGTCTCTGTTTTGAAACCATTAGATCACTTACCCACCTAAGAAAAAATTATAATGCTCACCCGCTCATGATAAAACAGTATAAATGGTATTTATTTCCGTTAGAAAATCTGGTCTAATTTATGTTGTTGGATGGGTTTCAACGGTGCAGATTGAATGCACATCCTTCTCTCCCTGCTTGACTGGAAAAGTCTTTCGGTTTCCAATGCTTCAATTCCTTTCTTCCTCTCCTTCAATTCTCTCTATTCCCCCTCCTTAGTTCCTACAATTACCTTTACCATTACAATTACCATTACCATTACCATTACTCTTATCATTAATGAGAGAAGGTCAGTTACTGCCTCCTTCTATAAATCCAACGCTTTGCCTCTTCTCCAACACAACCTTATCACTCTCTCCCTTCGGACTTGATCTAATGAGGGTTTCAGGTGTCTTTGGATCCAGTAAATTGAAGCATATGTCAGTATTTTTTCATAAGATTAGGTATGGGTTGCAGTTCTATTTAAATTCAGCTATACTCAGTTCCATCTCTAGAGGATCAAAATTTATATCCTCTGACTACTTCTTTAGTTGATTTCATTTAAGCAAATAGATAGAACAAGAAGATTTGGCCTTCTTAATGAGGTAATTATTTAGATTCTTTTCTAATGCTGTTTTGAAACTGTTGATTACTTGCATTATGACTGAAGGCTCTTGGTAAAATTTCCTATAAGTTTTAGAAAAAGAAACTTAGAAGCACCATATGTAAAGTTAGAAAAGAAAAGATACTGGTCCAAAATTGAACTTTGTTAGCTGTATAAATAAATAGAGAAATGGGGTGGGGGTTTGCAAGTGTTGTTTGTTGCGATCATCTGAATCGAAGTTAACCTATAAACCTAATGATATGAGACATGATAAACTTTTGTTTGTAGTAAGGATTTTGGTTTTGACGTTGTTTGGTGCGAATTTCTTCAAATTTCCTAGAAAGGCAGATCAATTTTTGTTTTTGGTTTCGATTTCATTTGCGCCTGATATCGTTTGATGCAGTGAGTTGGTGAAATTGACTATGATTTCTCAGAAACAAAAAGATACAATGAGAAGGGTTCGCCTCGTCACCAGGTAATTATTCGATCTTTGTTTTTCTTAATGTTTGATGTTTCTAATCAGCTGGTATTCTCAATACCAACTTAGATTGTGATATTATCAGTTTTGGGTGATTTGTGATTTGGCATATATTTTGGTGTTTTGTTGACCCTACTCACCCTTTAGTGTTCAACCTTTATGATTGGTTGCAATCTAATTGAAGTGTATTATAAGAGAGATTAGTCTTATTATCAGTTTGCTTTTAGACTTTCCAATTCAGTTGCCTTCTCAAAGGCAAAAATTTTCAATCTTTCATGTTTCGCATTTCAAGGTTCTTATTCAAGTTCATTGTTATGTAGTATAGTAACTTTAATATTTGGCATATGTGGTAAGTTTTTCTTAGGTTTGTCTTCTTTAGGAAGTGTTTGTGTTACTGTTAAGGCGAAATAGAAATGATTTTGTCTTGCTTAATTATTATCTATCGTGGTTCGTTATGCTTAGCTTAATTGGTTAGTTGAATATGGGAATTCACCAATTCCTTTGTTAGCATTTTGATTAGGCATACAGGGTGGCAGGATATACCTTCTCTCATCCAATTCCCAGTATCGCTTTTGTGTTTGAAACTGAGTA
>BEHA01000962.1:981800-992474 GCA_002897215.1 Eschscholzia californica subsp. californica | reverse complement strand
ATTTTTCGGTTTTGCGCTTATTTTGGTGGTTCATGGATGAATTAGATGCTTGATTGACTTGATAATTCAGAACATCCGTGGATTAGAGAAGGTGGGGAGGCATTATATAGGCCAATAGACAGTGCAGTGTTATCCAGGATGGAGCAGTTTTGAGCGATGAACAAGCTCAAGAAGCTAGCAATGACGGTATGATATGAAAATATACGACTAACTCTTTATTCTGAACTCGGTTTTCTCATACTAGAATATCAAAATTTATGACTTGAGAACGTAATTGCACAAACGCTTTCCGAAGAAGACATTAAAGGGTTAAAAACAATGTTTAAGAACTTGGACGCTAACAAGAACGGCAAGATCACATATGAAGAACTTAAACAACTCATAGATGCAGTAAGATGTAAATCAACCCATTCTCCCATTAAAACTTTCTTATCCTTCTCTGTTTCAGGTTGGTATAACATTTGAAATGGTTAGAAGACCCAACTAGGTATTGTGTGTGATACACAAACTTTTGTATGGTGTATTGAGTTATATTATTTAGTCGAGAAAGGAAGTGGTTGGAAGTATCTGTGGTCATTTTTGTAGTTTATCTATTCCTTATATGGTATTCTAACATTATTTTTTCTGAATGGTTTTGTTCCTGTTGGTTATGCCACTGAAGTTTGTTCAATGAATCGCGACGTTTATGGCAAGGGGTGCATCACCTTGCTTTGTTGCTCCCAACATGAAATATTACAGAGGCGCGAGTAGTCTTAACTTAATGGTATAAGGTTGTAAGTTCTGAATTTGGTTTCTCAGTGTGGCACGGGCGAGGGCCTTTTTCTTTGTGTAGTCTTCAAAACAAAAATGAAAAACAAGAAAAGTGTTAAAGCGGAATTGAAAGAGGTAGTTCTTTTTGTTACAGAGATAATGATAACAAAGCAGAATCTGCAAAGATTTTACGGGCTAGAGATGGTTTGAGATGTCAAAATATGGAGAGTTTGGGTAAAATATTGATGTTTTTGGCTTTTTTCAGAGTTGGTTGATACGAATGAGCTTAGTTTTTTACTTGAAGCTTTCATTAACTGGTGGAAAAAGAAAGAGAGATAAAATCTTCTCATATGTTTGTTTAGAGTTTTTTTGTTTGAATTTGTATATTTTCAAAATGCGACATTTAAATTACGTTTTTTGTTTTAATCTTCTTAAAATGAACGTTGACACTATTATTCTTGTTATGCTTTGAGATGAGCCTTTACTTTTTCCTAGCTTCAAGAATAATAAAAAAAGTTAATTTGATATATATATATAAATATATATATATATATACATATATATATATATATATGCATCGAGTCCATCTTCCTTAATCAAATCCCGCGGTTCTTTCTCATATCATTTCCCCATTAAATGGATGGGTTACATTCTCTTCTTTATTTTTTTTCTCTCTTAAGCTAACGTGTAGTTGTTACCTTTTGGTGTTTGAGGCATGAGAATGTAAGGAACTGCCTATTGTTTAATATTTTGCTTGGATTTCATTAACCAATTCTTTTTATCAGCTATGTTCTTTTCTTTTATAATGTTAATAACTCTTGCATTTAAATGCGCTAAAGTTTGATCTGTATACAACTTTTAAATCTCCAACATACTCTACCTTTATGGCACCATAGTCAAGTAAAGGTTAGCAAGAAGACCAGATAGTGGCGATCGAGATGTTCTCGTTCAAGTCCCTAAGGGACAGCTGGTACCCGCTACAAGACACAGGTACATTCAGCATGTCAGACGTGTAGTTAGTGTTTAGGACATAGGCAAAGACCTTTAACTAAGTGATTGAAACATTGTGGCAATCATTTTCTATCTGACAAGGTACATGAACAGATTAATTACCCTACACAATTGTGTACTTTTGCTTACTCACGAAGAACCAAATGTCTTCCAATCTCTGGTTATCATCTTTAACATTTTTCCCACCGTATTCATCTTCTCTCTTACTCTCCTCTACATACATATATCAGCTTCCATGGTGAGAATTGATAAACTAAGTTGGAGAACGTCTGCAAATTTACTACTCATATATCTATGGGCGTTACTGACATTTATTAGCCCCTTTATTTTGTTTTAGATTTGGTTCATATTTCGCAGTGTATTTCTTTTTAACAGATTTTCTTTAATTGCATATATCAGAATAAATTTGTTAATGCAGGTGTCCTTCTAACTTTCGATATCGGTAAGAAAACAAATTTATTTTATTTTGAAAGCGATTTACGTCGTGTCGAAGGCACGGGCTATACCTAGTCTATATAGCAAAACACAATGTTTTGTGCTGACTGGGACAAGTCGAAAAACAAATCCGATCGTTCGTTGGGATTTTAATAAGATCCTCACTGTTTGATCTATTACCCACCCTAAAATTGACAAATTTATTGACCCACTAAATGAAAAAAAAGGGAACGAAACCCTTAATCTCACGGTCCAAATCGCCAGATCGCCGTATAATCCAACAACCACATCACTTGAACGGGAAACGCTTCACGTCACTCGTCTACTGTTCTTCTACTACCCAAAACGCTTCTTCCCTATTTCCTGAACTTTATTCCTCTCATTAATCAATTTTTTATTGTCTTCCGTTTTGCAAATTATTCGTCTCCTCATTAATCAACTCCTCTACCGTTCCTGAACTTTCTCTCCAGAATATACAACTCATCCTCTCTATAAACCTTTAACTTCTCTTATTTCATCTTCATCTTTACAAGTATCCATTTTTCGATTTCTATTGTGAAATTATTCTTTATTTCGTTTTAAAAATCTTTGTTTCATGACTTAATTTGCATCTCATTCTCTGTTTGCTCGATTTTTGTTGTGAACTTAATCAATAAATTTGGTAATTTAGAAGCTGTCATAAATGTGTTCGATCAAATGTTTGAGAGAAATGAATCTTCAAAAACACATGTAAGTGTTGACTGTTTATATTATATCATGTTTTACTGACATTGAGTTATTCCTCAACTCATGAGGTTTTTAATGCTCTTGGAAATGAATGTTCTTCTTATATTACAAAAAATTTAGATCGAATTCGGGTTGCCTGGTTTGAAGCAAGGCACGTTTACTTAAGATCCCATTATAACAATGAATCGTGAAAGAGATATGAAGTTTGAGCTTTTAGCTTTCCTCATCAGATTTCAAGTCTGCACTTGGTACTGGTGTTGCAGCAGCAGATCACCTTTTGTCGATATCTAGTGTTATTATATATGAATCTGTTCTCTGCAGCAAATTGCTTGGGAGAACTTAATTCAGTCTGACCTTCAAAGTCTTGAAGAGGATTGATGGATGCATTTATTTAATTAAACAAAGCATGATATAGTATTTTTGAAGAATAAACAGTTAACACTTCATTAAGCTGGTAAAGAATAAACTAATTATTGCAAACATGATGCAGACATGGAATTGTTCATCTCCCCATTCATCTAGCATTGTGAATATGTTCATTTCCCCATTCATACAAGTCACTTATATCTATGATATGCAAGGGACCTGCTTTGAGGGAAGTTGAAGCTTTACCAGCTCTTGGTACGTAGATAAATCACACTGAAATCTCCCTTTCTGTTTCCATATTCAGGATATGGCACTTGCGTTGGTGTTTTCTTAACAACTTCATATTAAATTTGGTTGGCGCAGACTTCTAATGGTGGTGACTGGTGTTGTGACAATGATAACCCTTTTCGAGATTTGGCATTGTTAAGTACATGATGGTATGTTTTATATTGTCTTTGGAAAAGGGTGAACAATGTTATTTGTAATAGATTTCTAGACTCAATTGATTCAAAATGTTATCTCTTTCTTCTTTTCGATATGTGAGTGTTTGGTTAGGTAATATGATTCTTTTTCTGTGCTTCAGGATTAGCTTCTCTAGATGAAATTTTTTATCATTCGGTTTGTTGTTAAGTTCATACTGCTGATTAGGAATATCTTGGTTTTCTTATAGTTTGATAGCGGAAGGAATCAGTGGAACTGGGTTCGCTGCTACTATTATGCGTAATAACTCAAACATTTGCCACACACTAATTGTTCAATAAAACGCCCAACTGAACTCATCGCATTATCATCTTGTTTTATTATAGTTGAGAGATTAACACATATTTCAGTCATTGAAGATTGAAAATGAATAGGGAAACAGAAAAAAGACTCATTATTTGGATGATAATACTGTATATATAATTAATTTCTCTAATCTAAGATGCCTTATGAATATTGCAATCTTTCGAACTTATATATGATTTTATATAGGGCATCTTACTTTGCAGACATAGGTCTTGGTGTGCAAATTACAATTCTTGAGCCCTCACGTTAGTATAATTATTTTAGCGGCTTATCATGAATAGTAATATGCCTCGGGAGTCTCTACTTAAGTTGGAAGCCGATATAAAGGTGACACTGAGGGAAGGATGATATTCTACGTGCAAAAGTTCTTTTTATCTATCTCGATCCAAATTTTACGAAGTCAATACATTGTTAGGGTATTCTTGCAGGCGGATGGCGAACTCCTGTGAAGTTAAAAGGATTTAACATCATATCTAGGGAAGCTTCTATGAAATGAAATTGCAAATATTTGGGGTTCTTGGGGGTTCATGTGCTTCACATGAGCTGAAGTATTGGCAAAAATAGAAGTCCGGTGAGTTGGGTTGGTTCTGTTAATAGACATAGTCGGCGCCTTGGCGGACTTATAGGTGGTCAACAACTTAAATCCATTCATTATTCCTCATCAGTAGATAGAACAAGGTCTATTTCCTACATGTTCAAATCCAACAAAATTTAAGCACGCTGTTATTACAGATTTTAATATGGAAGATGCAAGTCTGTTCCTACTAATAAGATGGCTGAACAAGTTTTTTTACGGTGATCTACAAACTCTATGATTTATTACTAAAGTTGTTCATTTTGCAAGTAGAACTAAATTGCCGCTTCTACAAATTTGTTTCTTAGCATATTTGAACAAGAATTAGGCATCCCATTTGAAATTACTCATCAGGTTGTTGTTGTTGTCAGAGTCGCGTGCCATTACATTTTTTATGTGGGCAATCAATCTCATTTATAGCGACCCAGTTACTAACACATTTATAAGTATATTAATGCATATATTTAACTTTGTATCAACGGAATTTATGATTAGTTTGGTATAATCTTGATTCTTGAATAAGCATACAAGCTTATAGTGTATAAAACTTACTTATTTGTTTACTTCAGGTTTATGATTCCCACCATACCAGGAGTGTCTTTCCTGGTTGATGTGAAGAACAGGCAAGTAAAGACAAAATCTCCAGTACTATATATGAGATATCTGCAAAGAGTAACTATAACTTCAAGAAGCCTTACTTGTATGTAGCCAGAAAGCTTGCAGCGTACTGTTAAAAATGATTTCTTTTATTGATGATGCTCATATTTTGTTGATAATATATTTTTTTTATACTTTTGTTATTTCATATGTTGTATACTTGCAACTTGGCACATTTTACAGTGATGCCAACCTACACTTTGTCGAATCACCGGCCTTTGCTCCTCTTGAAGTTAAAATTGACATGGCAACACAAGAGAAGTAAGTTTTTTCTACTTCATGTTCTTTGCATAGCCTAAACTGTCCGTCATTTTTTTTTTTTTGCTTTTCTTCCATGATACTCTATTAAAATGGTACTTTGAAGAACCTCAGGTGACTATTTAACTCTGAAGCTGGATCCCTAGGACACAGATGATAACGACCCAAGCTGAATATTTTTTGTATTTGTTTTGTGTTGCCTTTCTACAATTTAAGCCAGCATATTATATACCTCAACTTATTTCCGTAGCAGATTTCAATACTAGGTAGTTGAGCTTAGGGTTTGGTACCAACGGGTGCCCGAGCGATCTTTAATGAAAATGATGTCACATCTGTCTAAATACCGGATATATATGTCCTTGGACTGAGGCACTGACTAGGCCCACAACCTAGCTTGAAAATATACAAATTCTCCTTAGCATAAGCTTGCCTAGCCCAACCAATTTTCCTCCTTCCTAAAAAGCACTTGGAAAACCTAGCCAACACGTAAGATGAGTTTTTACGAACATGAAGTCTGAAGGATTGTCCTTGACAATGTGGGGCTGATTGCTTCAATTGCCTATCCTCGAGCCCTAAGTTAGAGTAAGGTTTCATTGCTTTATTGAAGTATTTTATTTGCAAAATTGGTCTTATAATTTAGTTCACCAATTAGAAAGGTGAAAAGGAGAGAAAATTAAGGTCGGAATATCGAGCTCGCTTTACATTCTGAAATCGGAGAAGAAACTATTGAAAAGTCAAATATATAAATTGGTTTAAAATTTTCCATTTCAACCGTTTTTAGATATTGGGTAAGATCAACGTACAATTCTTCCTCGCTCGCACTTTTTTGAAGTGAGTTCACATCAAAATATTATTCATCTACTATGATGGTTTGAAATTTTTGTTAGTTTCTCTATTGTTCATGTTTAATCAAGAACTTATGGAAGTTGCATATATTACTTTCTGTTCTTTCATTGTAAAAATCTGTCTAGAATTCTAGAGATAGGAATCCTGTTCTTTTTCCTATGAAGATTTAAACGCTTGAGGATTGCCTCTATTTATTGTTTTGAAGCATATGGAACGGTGATCAAGCATTCTCCTAGG
Organism: Eschscholzia californica subsp. californica; assembly: GCA_002897215.1. Lineage (NCBI taxonomy): Eukaryota > Viridiplantae > Streptophyta > Magnoliopsida > Ranunculales > Papaveraceae > Eschscholzia > Eschscholzia californica. The sequence goes on along the minus strand of BEHA01000962.1, from coordinate 985,828 downwards.
AAGGTTTCCTATTAGATTTTAGTTTCTTTATCGTGATTGTGGGATCAAATACATTGTTGTAACTTGTGACTTAATAATCAGGTTGTTTCTTTTGGTAAATAAAGAAAGGAGAATGAAGTCAGGAAGTGTCTGTTTTTTTGTTTAGTAAATCTCCAAATGTCCCCAAAAGAATCTTTTTGTGAAGGCACAAACTATACTAAATCTATACCTAGTATTATATAAAACACAATGGTGTTTTTTGAGGTGAATCGTTGATTTATGTCTGGGATATTCGTGTTCGTCTGATTTTCATCTGGAACTTCAGGATCTAATGGTTGCTTTTCAATTTTAGAATAATAACAACCCACCCACGATTCTCTCCACAACTTAAATTTTGTTATCCAACCAACTTTCCTATATTATCTCCACCGCTTTCTCATCTCTCTGAACGATTAATTCCGAGTTTAAATCTGATTATTCAAGTTTCTCCCACAATTAAATAACTTCCTATAATAACTACCTGAATTCTTCCCTCAAATCTCTCTTCCATATTCTTGGTCAGTTTTTTATGAAAAACTTCCCAAAGTAACTACTCTTCTACAAATATATAAGTAGTCTTCTTGTCAGTGGCGGATTCAGCATAGGTCTAGGGGGTCTATAGACCCTCCTCAACTTGTACGATTTAATGTACAATATTTGATAAAAAAAAAATGATATATACTGTAACTGTCTAAGTAAATGTGAGTTGCTAATAAAAACAAAAATTGTTGTTGACTCAGTGGATGAAGAGAGACTTTACCACTCTAGTGGTTGCGGGTTCGAGTTCACGCATCAACACTTATATTTTCTTTTTGTTGGTAGGAGGAAGAAACGTCAATTGGTTCTTGGTAGAATGGCAAGATAGCAGGTAAAAACAAAAGTTGTTGTTGGCTCCATGGATGAAAAGTAATTAAACGTCAATTCATAAATATATCCCAACTAATCTTCAAATCTCATTATTTTCTTTTTCAACCAGTTTTTTTCCATAAATCTATAACTACATATTAAGAAGTTCTAAATTTCTAGAAAGTCTAGACCTTTATTCTATTAAATTTATCAACAGAATATTATTATTTGCTTAATTTTCTGTAACTGTAATTTTTTATAGAAATTTTTTAGACCCCCTCAAAGTAAATCCTGGATACGCCACTGCTTCTTGCAACACTAATATCTTGCATGTTTTTTTGCATTGTACCTACCCAACGACCTCTCATATATATTTTTGCATTCGCCCATGATGATGTCAACCGTCCTTAATTCATCTTCTTTTTTCTTTTTCCTCTTACCATTGTTGTTCTTTAGATTAATTATTTATCTTTTTTAAATGTAAATAGCTTAGTATTTGATTATTACTGGTTTGATTGTTTACAGTGTAATTATTTCTTGCTCATCTCTTTTCTTCGATTTATAATTGTTCTTCATTAATTTAAATGTAAATGGGCTAATATATAGCGATCACATATTGTAAGATCTTTCGTCTAGTTAATTTTGTAGTCTATTTTTTCTTGCTCCTATTGTAATAGTTGTGTTTCAGTTATGATGCACCCGAAAAGGTTGCACACCCAAGAGGAGGTATCAAGTAGTAATCCGGCAAAGCCGGGATCGATCCAAGGATAGGAAGGTAATTTGGATAACGAAGGAGTCTCGTTTGCCGGTCTAGGTATCACTAGCTAACTTAGACTAAGATGGAAAGAAACAAAGATAACGGGGTTTTTATAATGAAATAAGCAACAAAGAAAAAAGTAAGTAAAACAAACTAAATTATCAATGTAAACGGGCGCGAGAGATTCGAGAGAAGTTTCGGAGGAATAAGAGTCGAGATGGGTAAGAATCGATTCGGGCAAAAGTTGATTGGGATGGATACTTCGATCCATAAGATCGATAATGACAAATACTAAGTATCTATTCGCATGAAAATGTAAATAACTTCACCTACATTGACAATCCTAAGCATCATGAGTCTAACTAAGCATAATCGATCAAACGTCACTAAGCATCAACTATCAAACTTACACATACTATCTAATGAATTGAAAATGAACAAGTATGACAGTAATAAGTATAATACGTCAAACTAAGTATAATCGATCAAAGGTTAGTAGGTATCGATTATCAAACTAAGTACGCATTATCAAAGTTTGTGTCAATAAACGATTAAGATCAAGGCTTCTGGTTTATAGTACTTGACGAAGTCAATTAAACTCACATGTAAACAAATAATAAGTCATTCATCACATTCAAATCATGCTCCAAGAGTATCCAAATGCAAGAGTAATGTGTCGAAGTCCGGGAATCCATGATGATAAATCTACAACTATGTATGGTCCGATCTAATGTTCCAAAGTATAATGGACATTCGACTCCTAAAGTAGATGTCTCTAAGGGGATCATACTTAGTCAAACAAACATTTAAATCGGTTTATCTCGAGTCAACAAAAGTGTTGTCTAGTCGCCTAACTATGTGAAGTGCATGACAAGACACATGAAATTATGACTTAGACTACGATCGATATCGAATACTTCGTTTCGTCTATTAACTATGCGAAGTGCTTGACAAGACACATGAAAATACGATCAAAACGATAATCGAAATAAATGAACATCAATTTATACTCAAAACATCAAATCATATTAAACATAATCACAAATTCATCACATTTCATCTCATATAATCGACACACAAAAGTTAGCTAAACATGGTGATTAAATAAAAAATGGAAAGAAGATGATGAGAGAATCCCCTTTTTCGATGTGGTTCGAGGCTAAGATCGTCGGAAAATATAAGCCTTTAAGGTGCAGCCGATCTCCCCTTAGCAAATTCTGGGTTCCCCATAGCGACCACCATCATCTTCTCCATTTATCACAAACCTCCATTAAAGCTAAACCCTAGTTTTTTCTCTCTAGCAATTTATAACCCAATATCAAACCACATGAGAAGCTAGCCAAGGATGAGGGGAACAAAAGCCCTAAGGTTTCCGGCCAAGAAAGTGGTCGGAAACCCTAGAAATCCAGCAAAAACAAGTTTCAGCCAAAGTATGAAGTTTTCGGCCAAAATAGCTTAGATCCGAGCCGGATGCATCTTGTCCCGTGCTAGTCCGACCTGTAGCCGCGTCCTGTGAAGGCAGTCGTGCACCAAGCAGCTTGCAGCCACGTCCCGTGAAGAACCGAAGTTGTTTTCCATTCCCGGAGCTGCTGTGCACGTTCTTGGTGAGGCAGCTGCTCCCGTCCGCGTCCGCGAATACGTCCCGTACCAGCCGTGCACGTCCTTGTTGCTGGAGCTGCTACCCGAGCAGCTTCCATGGTCGTCTCGCCCGAGCTCTTGTAGTGCCGGCCTTGCTTGGCCGACCTAGCTTGGTCAGCCAAGCTAAGGCCGGCTACTCCTACATCCTTCTTCTCTCTTTTCCTCTCTTCTACTCAAACCCTAGAAGCTTAGAGCTCAAAAGTACCCCGAAACCCTAGCCTCTTCTTTTCTCTCTCCTCCTTAGTTGCTTGGTTGATGAATGAAGAAGAAGATGAATAGTAACCTCTCTTTTACTAAAACCCTAGGTCAAGACTTAGTTAAATTCTTTAGACTTTGTTGACTTGGATCCATAAAGAGAGGGTGCCCATAAAATCTCTACTCATTTTTTTTTGTGGGCTTTTGGCTTGTCTTTGGGCTTGACTTTGATTTCAAATTAGAAACAAAGGACAGTGCCTTCAAATAAAGACCTTGGCTTCTTTTTTTTCATATCTTCCCTGTCCGAACTCCGAATTGAATACCGTTTTCACCGTCGGACTCGTCATTGACTATACTTGTCATTTGATTTGCTTAAAGTCTTTTTCTCTCGTTTTAGGCACATGAAATGAGTGATAATTCGCTCTCTTTATTCCAAATTACATGTTTAACTCTAAAAATGATACCTAACAAGAAAAACACATAAAATATTATTGATAACACTCGAAAATGACTAATTAGTCTAAGTTAGGCTCTCCAAATGTGACATTTTCGTGTCACATCAAGTTACATCTTT
>BEHA01000962.1:911764-980529 GCA_002897215.1 Eschscholzia californica subsp. californica | reverse complement strand
GTAATTTGTAAAGAATAAATTGTTTCTTACTCAAAAAATATGTAATATTTGTTTGGCATTAGTTTGAGTTAACTTTCTGTATCCATAATTTTTATCAATTTTGTATTAGTGAAACTCTGTGCAAAATTTAAATTTTAGGTATCGAAATTTACATTAGATTATACTTGCATAAGTTGATATGTAATTAATTTTATAATGTATAAATGGAGGATAGTTATTATCTGTTTCATTACTATCTTAATGGCGGATAGTTATTATCAGTTTATCTTCACCTTGTTGTCATTGGGTAACTATTGTACTTCTTTTTCTTATTTTTTTTCATTAATCAAAATTATATTCAGCTTTAAATTTTTCCGTACAATCTAACTTTTCAAAATGTTGAAAAAAAAAAACGGTTCAAATGATAACCACGATCTTCCTTTGCAACAAGAAAAGAACATGATCTTACATGTTGCTCACAAATAAGTATTCAAAACATTTTAACAACTTACAACTTTTGTTCAATTTTTTTCCGAGAAAATTTGTAATATTGGAGATCTTGAATCTATAATTGCTTTTCTCTTCTAACGCAAGGTAATTTTTGGCTTCGTCATTTTACTATTAACTAGGTATCTCCCGCGTCCTGCGGGCACAGTTAATCCCGTCGGGCTTACGCCAGTCGTGGTCGAAAATTTTCAGAATACAAGCACGGTGAGTTCAAGCATTCCCTCGGATGCACGTTGCTGTCTACGTAAATCGTCGTCCGACGTCACACGGGCGAAGCGAAAACCTAGACGTGCAAGCACCACATAATATTTAAATAGGCAAAAAAAGTGCTAGCACGTCTAGGTTTTCGCTTGGTCCGTGTGACGTCGGACGACGATTTACATAGACAACGTAGTACGTGCATCCGAGGGAATGCTTGAACCCACCGTGCTTGTACTCTAAAAATTTTCGACCACGACTGGCGTAAGCTCGACGGCCTGCAGGGCGCGGGAGATACCTAGTACATTTATAATATACCTCCTATCTCTCTCAATGTTCGTGTATATACAAAGGCAATAATGATAGTCCCACATTGCTCGCAAGAGCGTCCAGAGACTGGGCTATAGGTGTACGCTCAAACTTAGTAAGTACTGAAACCTTTTGGGTAGGCTTGTGGTGCCTTCGCCAAGAACAAAACTCCGTACCTGTGTGAAGTGGTTAAAGTGGGGACAATATCGACAACTGCTAAGGTTTTGGCGTTACAGTTACAAATTCAAAATAAATTAAAGATGTGATCACTAACTTCAAAAAAGTTTCACTCAAAAATTTTATGACAATGATACTCTAATTTTAATGAACTCTTTTTAACAATGTGAATATCGTTCAAAATTAGTTACGCACCTAAAATGGAATCTTCATATGTCGTTGGCCAGTAATAGTTAAGGTACTTACACAATATATGATCACATTTTTGCTATTGACTTCGGACCACTAAAAACTCAGGACCGTCTCTGAAACATTTAAGCCTAATTTTACTTCACCCTTCATCAGATTTTACCATCTTCAACAATGATGTTGGCACATTTTCTCTCTCTAAAGAATGAGTAACTAGAAAAGAAAAATCTAGGGCTTAAGGACCTTATGGCAAGAGGAAATACATATCGTGCAAACTAATATTTTATTTTTATAGAGGATAATTTAAAAATTCAAAATTTGGGGATAAAATTTTTGCCCATATGGGACATTTGTTTGTCCTATGTTAACCACCTTCCTTAGTCACCCTTTCAAGTTCATAATAATAAATTTCAACTTTTATTGTCTTATAATATAATACATAATTTAGTATTAATATTTTACAAACCCGTCGTAAAAATCCAAAGAAAATAACGAAAAAAACGATAATACGATGAATAAATCGTTTTAGCCCATTTGGGTTTCTCTAAATAATCATAAGAAGTCCAGTTAAAATTTCTCAGTATTGGAAGAACTCCGAATATGGATATTGAACGCTTTTAACGCTTATTGATCGCACTGCAAGTTTTCCGAATTTGTCCTTTCTTCCCAGTAAGAACATCAACAGCACCCAACTTTACCATAGCTCTACCAAATTGAATAGGAAAACTTATATCCACAGCAGCTAACATTGAGACTTGGAGTTTAGTTGATTGATCCAAGGCTAGTGCTTGATCAATTTCGAGTATTCCTCTGTTCATTTTAATTTGCTTGTAGAAATCGTTATCAACTTTTAAAGCACTCGAAGGATTTTGGTCTAAATCTACCGTGTTACCACTGTTTCCGGAGCATTTCCTTTTCAATTCTTGGGCTAGAGTCCGGTCCATGTTCGGATCTTGGAGCCGATCTTGTACAAAAAAACAACTTGCAACACCTACAGTGTGCCCGCCTAGAAATACATGACATTATAAGATATTATCGCGTGACTATAATTATACATACGATATGTCATTTTTATACATAACGGAATTATGGAAATCGATATATAATTACTCACCAAGGAGAACAACCATGTCATTTTTAGTAAGTTTTTTCTTCTTGAATAAAGCAATGGAATCAGAGACTGAAATTGAAGGACCAGGAAGATCTACATTGGTAGCAAGGGAAATATTACCATCCCTCCTTCCTGTTTCTACTTCATATCTTGAGAACATACCACCACTCTACAATGTTAAAACCATATCAATTATTCAATATACGCCCGATTTATCGGATTTTAAGAAACCGGAACCTCAAATCCCCCAACATGTGAAACATTGCTTAGTACAAACGAAAAAGATTACATACCAAAGCGACAGCATCTCTTGTAGCAATGGCAATGATATCAGCACATGAAACTACTTCAGGGCAAGCATTTTCAACAGCCGTCTTTGCTTGGTCGATAAGGTCGAAACCTCTCACACTAAGGTTAGGAGGTGCAGTTCTTTCAGTATCGGTACCCTTTAGAAGCAATGAAGCGTCACACCCCTTCGTTAACAAGTACATATATATTAGTTAGCTAATCATACATATCAAATCGGAGTACTACTGAAAGACGATTGACTAGTAACGAATAATAATAATGAAAATGTCCCTCTATATATGATTTTATTTTTAAGATAATATCATTTTTAGCCGTCAGAAAACACTGACATAATTATATTATATATAGTTAGTGTATAAATAGAAGTGAGTTCTTATGTATGAGTTGCATGGACCGATTCGAGAGCACAATTGTGGAGAATAATGATGTAGCTCCTAGGGCTTTTCACTATGGAGGTACTTAAGTCGTGACATTTTCGAATAGACCACGTAAAATATCTGATGTTATTTACTTATTCAAATTTATTTGTCCCATTCATCAAAGATAGTAAAATTCTTCAATATACTTACTGAAACAAAACAATCATGAAATTGCATTCGTAGAAGAGCAGCAACGATTGACTTGTCATTGTCGAATCGTTTTTTCACGACACCTTGAATGATTGATTCGACATCTTGAGACCCACATTTTCCTCTATAAAAACCTACTCGCAATGCACCACCGTAAGATTTTGTCAACAAACTAAGCAAAATGAGAGCTAAAAACCCTAACTTTGCTACTGCAAACCCCTTCATTTTTTAGAAACAAATTAAAGATGTAGAAGTACACTTGAAGATAGATAGTTTGGATGGACGATATGTTCTTGAGGGTATCCATTGTGATCATTTATATAAGAGTAAGAATTTGATCATGGACTGCACGATCAATTTTTGAATTAGATGAGTTGGTGCATATGCATGCACAATTTCCATGCATTGAGAACAAATTCTTACTTGAATTATCTTCAAGATATGATTCTATGTCTTGTCTTAAATCTATTTTGTTTAATGAGTTTGACCTATCCTTTGATCGCATTAAATTAGTGTTAAAAGTTAATTAGCTTGTAATCAAATTGTGATGTTTGGTTTGGAAGAAAGAAAAAAAGATTTCAAACATTCAAGTCAAAACAAAATAGCACTTCAAAGAGAAAATTAGTAGGCAATGAAAGATATGTGCCGGTTGTTATATGTTTATTTTGAAAAATTACCCGTGAATTTGGGGAAATAAGAAGATTATCCGAGGTGCAAAGACCTTATAAAAAACTGGTCAACTTTAGTTGACTAATTATTTTCAAATTGTTACGATAAAATAAGTTTAAGTGAAATACCTTTTGCTTTTTCTTTTTGTTCTCCACAACTCCATCACCATTTTTTATCTATTCCTGTAATAGTCGTCGACAGACAACCATTATCGAAAACTTTCAATCTTTTTAAGAATATTTCTTCTCTTCCGTCCACATTCGACCACCACAACTATTGTTTCTCTCTCTTTTCCTTCTTCTTTTTCTCTTCTCCTTCCTCTCCCCTTTTCTTCTATCTCCAGTGGTTCTGTCGAAGGGGATTTTCTCTTCACCGAAAACGGTGGTTTGGGGGACTCCCAAACAAGGGTGGTTTGGGAGTCCCCAAACTAGCGAACTGGTTGGGGAAAATCCCCAACCAGTCGGTACTGGTTTGAGGGGATTTCCGAAACCAGTACCTACTAGTTGGAATTTCTCCCCAACCAGTACCTAGTTTGGTTCCGAGGATTTTTCCCCAACCAGTACCTGGTCTGGTTTGGGGGATTTTCCCCAACCAGACCAGTTTTCCGGCGACAGAGATCCCTCCCTTCACTGAATAATATAAAGAGGAAATAAGGAATGACCTGAGGTGATAGATGGAGAAAATCTGTGGCAGTGGTCGGAGTTGGTTGTAGAAATAAAGAAGAAGAAGATGAAACATTTGTTTCCCTTTAAAATTTGCACCCTAGAAAAATCGTCAAAATTCACATCTTCCATTTAAAATTTTCCACCCCAGATAATTTTCTTATTTCCCCAAATCATCATGCATCATTAGAGCGCAATAAACAAAATACACCTTAATGATACAATGCAATAGACAACTCATATACAACAAGTAAAAGATCTTATACCGAAATTTACTCTCATCAAGTTCTCTTATATCTCCATAGCAAACAACAATCTAGCTGACAAACTACCAAAAAGGACCACAAAAAAACAGGGCAACTGTAACGCCCCAAGCCTTAGCAGTTATCGATATTGTCCCCGCTTTAACCACCTCACACAGGTACGGGGTTTTGTCCTTGGCGAAGGCACTACAAGCCCACCCAAAAGGCCTCGGTACTTACTAAGCTTGAGCTTACACATATAGCCCAGTCTCTGGACACTCTTGTGAGCAATGTGGGACTATTACAATCCCCCACCCTCAGCGAAGAGCCGTCCTCGGCTCTGATACCACTTCTATTTTATGATGCTCAAGCCCACACTAACTTACTCTTCATATTAGGCCCAACCCCAAATTGACCTAGAGTTTTGTTATTTCCACCTAATTTGATATATATAGAAAATAGGGGTGTTACAGCAACAGATTCAGGAAATGCATTCCAAATTTTATTTCTAACACCCATACTCTTCTTTATTAGTAATATATGTGATATGTCTATCTTCAACTACAAAAATACTATATGATATGCAGATAGATAAATTACAATCACGCAACCGTCAAGTATTTTAGAAAAGTTACAAATTTCGGGTTATAAAAAGTGATAAAAATTATTTAGTAGGTTATGAAACTTCTTTTTATTTATTTAGAATAATATTCAATAGTAATACATTGTTGTAACTTGTAAGTTAGTTTAGTGAACCACTTAGTCCAAAACAAAAGATGAGAACATGAAAATATAAGAATTTAGAAAACTCTAAAACATTAGTGTCTGAAATTTTGCCAAGGCGAGAACATCGAAAAGGTTATAACATTTTTACTTGTATTTTAATTTTAATTTATTTTTTCTGTCAAAGCAAATCATCCCTTTTCCATTAATTGGAACATGACATAGATACGATGAATTTACACACATGGAACAGCCTGTAGGTTTCTAATTAATTCATTTTAGTTGAACTATTATTATGAACAGTGTGCCATTATTTTGGGACATATTGACCTTTTTTATATAAAATAAGTGAGGAAATTTGAAAATTCTACCGACCAATTAAGAGAAAATAATACTGATGTTGTTTCAACTCTCTGGAGAGGAAGTAATGCATGAGTCTAACACCATTCTGACTTGATTCACTTTTTCTATTCCTACTCTGATTTCGAAGTATTCCAACACCCTTCCAAAGTTGGAGAATGGGAAGAAATTTGACACAAGCACATTAGAAACAAATCGATATATGCATGGCTTCGTAAATATTTTAGCTACCTGATCAGAGGAGAAAATACGAGTCTTCTCAAGAAGACTAGATTCAAGTTTCTCACGAATATGAGTTGGTATAGTAGGCGCTAAGATCATAAACTCCATCATTTGGTTGACAACCTCTGCAGGATTGAAGAATACTGTTCGGTTGATAGTTTTTATCTCCTCAGTGGTTGCAAGAACCAAACCTCTTCGAGTCTAAGACTTGCCTTTCTAATTGCTTTAACCACCTCCTCCACCTCTATTGCCAAATCAACAGCCACGACCACCTCGCATCAGAAGTAGTGGATCGACTGTGAGATGGGACATGTTTTACAAACACAACTCACACGTAAATAACAAAGGGAGAAGTTGAGAGAATGGAGAGTGATTCCTCCCCGTTTCGATTGCAAGCACAGGAGCTCGCAGAATAATCATAACCTAAGCCTCATAAAATATGTAAAACGCCAGTTCGAAGCCGGGCACCGACATATGAGAGGCAGCAACGGCATCAAAAATCTCCTTAGTTTTAGCTACAAAATCAGAACACAGACGAAACAGTTTTTTCATAAGGTTTGCGGGAGAAGAAGTTGCGACTTATTGGCATTATTATTGTGAAAATGGTGCCACAGGGAGAAAGGGCATCTAGCAACCAAGAATAAAATGTCTAGTTCTTTTCTACTGATTAGCAATTGATTTTGAGTTGAATGACCACGAACTTAACATGGTATCAGAACTAGCCCACACGTGATAAGTCACAAGTGCTCCACGTCACCCGAAACAAAAAAAAAAACAAGTTTTAGGTCAACCACGAGGGCGTGTAGGAATAGTCCAACATGGAAGAAGAGGTAACTAGCAACCACAAAAATATTTTTTACATCTGTTCCATTTATTGCCAATTGGTTTTGAGTTGGATGACCACAAACTTAACAATTATGAACCAAAAATCAAGTACAAAACTACCTAGAGGCACCGAACTCAGTCGTAAAGTCGTATTTAACCAACTCACGAGGGTTTGATTGATCATAGTCCATTGCATAAAATCTGGCTTAAAATATTCATATTTAAGGTTTCATCAGAGATCTGGGTAGGAAGAGCAGCAGCTATATATGACATGCATGGGATGAAACATATGTTGCTCAAAATTGAATGTGAAAGTTCTCGCGTGTTTATAGATTAGAAGATACAAACTAAAATAATGAACACAATAGTTTATGTGGTTCGGTCGGAGGATCACGACCTACGTCCACGGAGAAAGCCATTAATGGCTGCTTTATATTAACTCCACAATCATTGGATTGATTGATGACAGACTCGAAGACTCAATGTAACTCAATGAATTTAATACATAGAGGTCACTTTTATTTATAGAGTGACTTGGGTATCTTAGTTTCCTAAGACTCTATCTAGGATAAATACAAATAATATCTTCAAATATCTTGAACGGTTGATTTTGATATCTTTGGATCTCGATCTATCTCGATCCTTATAATCTAATATTGAAGTTTCCGTTTTGTTCTAGTACAATAGCAGACAAAGAAGGACACCACTTTGGAGAAAGCAGAAATGTTTCCGGAGAAGACGGTGAAAAACAAAAAAAAAAAAGAAACCAGACGCACCTTAACGTCGTCGGCAGAAAGTCCCCGGCCGAGTATTGTCGGCGACGGCCGACGACATCATCATCTTCTCTATCTCTCCCCTCTCTCTCTCTCTTTTGTTTCTCTTTCTTCTCTTTTTCTTTTCTTTCTTCTCTCGATCTCCGGCGAAGGGGAGGAGCCCCTTCGCCGGAGATGGAGAGCAGGAGTAAAAAAAATGTCTTCGGAGATGGTGAAAGTCGTCGGAGATGGTGGTGGTAGGTGAAAGGAAGAAAAAGCTGAAAAAGTTTTGGTTGTTTGGGAGAAATAAAAAGAGTTATTTCTCAAATGGCCCCCAACTTTGTGAGCAGCTTCCTGCCTGGCCCCCTACATTAGCAAAAATACCCATATTACCCATATGGCTCCCTTTTTTAATTATCTTTAACTTTCCGTTACTCTCTCTCCTCCATCTCATTTATTCTCTCTGCCGCATCATTAATCACGCCACATCATTGTGTTCACCGGCAGGAGTCGCCGGCCGACCAAATTTTCGGTCGACGACCTTCAATTTTTTATTCTCTCTTTTCTCTAAAAAATCTACTTTTTATTTCCTCTCTCTCTGTCTAAACTCCGGCGAAGGGGGTTTCCCTTCACCGGAGGTCTGTCGAACAGACCATTGAAGGTCTCAGATCATGGTCTCTTCATCACGATGATGTGGCAGAGAGAGGAAATGAGATGGAAGATAGAGAGTAACGAAAAGTTAAAGATAACTGAAAAAGGGGGTCATATAGGTATTTTTGTTAAAGTAGGGACCAGGCAGGAAGCTGGTCACAAAGTTGGGGGCACCCAGATAGAAAAGTCTATTTTTTTTTTCCACCCAAAACTTCAAACCCCGAAAAATTTCTTAAACTTCAAACCCCGAAAAATTTCTTTACTTTCCCGCAACACCGACCAAAAAGAAATACTCCCTACAATTTGGTGACCAAAAAGAAATACTCCCTACAATTTGGTGCATATCCACTTGTAGTAGTGAAAAAAAGTACAGCCTTTCTAAATTTGGTGACATAACCAAAAAGTTGGCCTGGGTATCGGCGACTAAAATCAGAACTAGTTTAATTGTACTCCCTGCTGGCCTTTCGCACGGCAAGAACTCTAAACTTCAGCATCCGAAGTAGATACCTAGTAACCTTTTTGTTGTGGTCGATAGTAATTTTTGGGAAACGCTACAGCCAAATCAGAAGTGGTTTTACATCAGAAAGCCTCCTAATCCTATCATACGTGGATAAAACCTACACAAAAACGGAGAAGAAAACCTAGCGTAAAACAAAACAAACACAACTTCGAGTGTTACATACTCCAAGATTCTGTCTAAAAGATCGAAGTTAACAACTTAAGATGACGGGCAACTTGAACATTCATAGAGGCCCAGGGAAAACTCCGAGCTCCCTCTACTCATTCCACTTCTCTATCTGCAATTCATCCCAAACGTAACTACGTAAGCGAAATAAAGCCAAACAATTAACGTATCTAAATATGTATACAGAATGTGTGTGTGTGTGTGTGTGTGCGGGCGTGCGCGAGTGTTCGAACACACATATATATGCGTTGATTAAGAGTATGAAGATTTTGAAACTGTTTATGTACCCACTCAGACGGACATAATGCCCGATAATAACGAGCAAATTTCTCGCACTCCTTTGCACCCTCTCCCTTTGCTCTGATACACCTGAAATCAATGTAAAAATATGAGAGATATGATATAGGGAATGAGATGATATTAGGGTTATGTATATGGATCGGCCACCCGATCCATATAACCCAGCCGACCAACCCGGTCGGCCAAGAGAGAGATCGGTCCCAACGGTCTCTATGTTCCAGAAGACTCCGCATTATATTTAGATAAACATCATATACTTGTAATCTTTATCCTAGATTTACCCTAATTGTATTTCATTAGTCTATAAATACATGTACCCTCATTGTTGTTAATACACAAGAGAAATATTAATCTCTACCTCTCTCTCTTCTTTACTATTGTGAAATATATTTCTATCATTCGACTAATACTCGAATTATCTGAACGATAATTCTCACTTGGTATAAGAGCCACTCGTTTTTTTTAACGATTTCGATCTTTCTCTTTAATCATCATGTCTGCACCTACTGAATCTGGTTAGGATTACAATCCAACCACTCCTCCACATTCTTCTGCAATCTATGATATTCATCATAGTGACTCTCTTACTACTATACTAATTACACCTCTTCTTTCCGGAGATAACTATGCCTCCTGGTCAAGAGGGATGAAAATGGCTTTAAGAGCCAAAGATAAGTTCGGGTTTGTCGATGGTTCAATCTCTAAACCGACAACCCCAGTTGATTTACATGCATGGGAGAGATGTAATGATCTCGTATCCAGTTGGTTAGTCAACTCGGTTTCTCCTGATCTTCGTCAATCCACCTTATATGATGAATCTGCTGCTGAAATTTGGACAAATCTTTATGATAGATTCCATCAAACGAATGCACCAAAAATTTTTCAACTCAAACGTGCAATCTCTTCAATGAAACAAGATGGATTAGACGTCTCTACTTACTTCACTAATCTTAAGTCTCACCAAGATGAGCTCCAATCTCTTTTTGCTATCAAACCATGTCAATGTGGTCACGGTAAAGCTTTAATTGATCAATCTAATCAGGATCGGGCCATGGAGTTTCTTCAAGGACTCAATGATCGCTTCGCTCCTATCCGAAGTCAGATACTTCTTATGGATCCCTTCCCGTCTGTTCTTAAAATTCACAGTATGGTTAAACATGAGGAGATCCAACAAAATCTCACCCACTCGAATATGGTCACCACCGACGCCGCCGCCTTAGACGCCGGACAACCGTCGGGAGGACGTCTTGATAGGACCGACCGGCAAGACCGTCAACGACCGAAACAGGCTCGGCCTTATTGTGAACATCGCCACCAATATGGGCACGTGAAGGATACATGCTACAAATTGCATGGCTATCCTCCACGTACTCGACAGACCCAGCCCGCCGACTCTGTCTTGACCGGTTCGGTCTCTGACCCGACAAAGCTGGGGGTGCCTTCAGCCACCACGATGACTCAAGACCAATACCATCACTTGGTTCGGTTGTTTGAGAATAACCAAGCTGCTGCAAGCACCCTCCATATAGGCACCGATCCAACGGTCAACTTCACGGGTAAGTCTTCTTATATTCTTCCATGGATAATCGATTCGGGAGCCGCGAAAAATATATGCCCCTCCCTTTCATCTTTTTCGTCTTATACAAAGGCACCATCAAATTATTATGTCCGTTTACCGGATGGTTCACGTTCACAAGTTATTCACACTGATTCCGTTCCATTTTCTAAAGATTTTCATCTTCTTAATGTCTTACATATACCGACTTTTAAGTTTAATCTTATTTCGATTTCTGAAACCACTAAATCTCTTGATTGTGGTGTTTATTTTAACAAATCATCTTGTGTCTTTCAGGACCCAACAACGACAAGGACGATTGGACTTGGTGATCTTCATGACGGTCTCTATCACTTTCGCACGGAACTTAGGATTTTTTCACCTTTTCTTTCTAGTAGTTCTAGTAGTTTTGATTTATGGCATTGGAGACTTAGCCACCCGTCTTTAGAATGTTTGTCTTTTATTTCTTCTAAATATCCATGTATTAAGAATGGTTTAATCAATAAAGTTCCGTTTGATATATGTCCTCTCTCTAAACAACCACGTCTTTCTTTTCCTTCTAGTACATCTAAATCTTCTCGTATTTTTGAATTAATACACGCCGATTATATGGGGTCCATTCAATATACCATCAACATCCGGTTGTCGCTATTTTCTCACATTAGTAGACGACTTTTCACGGTGTACTTGGCTTTATCTTATGCATTTCAAATCAGAAACTTTCAAACTTCTTTCTAAATTTGTGAATTACACCATTACTCAATTCCAATCTAACATTACAAACATGTGTTCCGGTAATAACAATCTCTTATTTCCGTCTTTACAAACGTTACGATCCGATAACAGCTCCGAATTTCTTTCCAATGAAATTCAAAATTTTCATAATAATAAGGGTATTGTTCATCAAAGAAGTTGTATCTACACCCCTCAACAAAACGGGGTGGTAGAACGAAAACACCGTCACATCCTTGATGTGGCTAGGGCACTCCGCTTTCAAGCCAATCTTCCACTCAAATTTTGGGGAGAATGTGTTCTGACAGCGGTATACTTAATCAGTAAAATTCCAACACCCGTCCTTCAAAGGCAATCACCTCATGAGATACTCATGGGCTCCCCCCTTCTCTTGACAACTTTCGGGTCTTTGGTTGTCTATGTTACGCTCACAATACCAAAATACGTCATAAAATGGATGCCCGCGCTTCTCCCGGCATATTCATTGGTTATCCTTACGCTCAAAAAGGTTATAGAATCTATGACCTCAATTCTCATAAGATTTACACATCTCGTCATGTTACTTTTCAAGAAAATCGATTTCTATTCGAGAAGCTTGATCAACAACCCTCTCGGCCATCACGACCGTTTTTATCCATATTGGATGACGGGACATTCACCTTTCTGCCTTCCGCCGTCTCTGACTTACAGGCACCCACTGTTCAGCCGAACACAGGCCTAAACGTTCCCAACAATCGGCTTCAGCCGACTCCCTCTCTATCGGCAACCAGGTCTGATCATTCACTCCAACTTTTAGTCGACCTGTTGTTCCTACTACACAGGCACCCCCGTCCTCGGGTCCGCCTACCACAACCCCTGACCACACTTCGGTTCGCCCTCTGCAGGCACCCCCTGGTACGCTTAGTCAGGGATCTTCTCGGCCACTTCCGGCACACCCCTCTACGGGCACGCCTACACAGGCCCGTCTCCAGTCTCTATCGGCACCCCCCTCTTCGGGTGATCTTCAACAGGGTGCTGATCTCACCAACCAGCAACCCGAAACCGTCCCGCCTCCTTCGACAGAAGTGTCCTCATCGATCTCTATGGGCGCCCCTCCTCCTAATCAGCGCCCGACACGTGATCGACGGCCTCCACCTTATCTGGCAGATTACGATTGTAACAATATCTCCCTGCCATATTCTAATTCTCGATCGAATACCCCTTATCCCCTCACGGATTATCTCTCAGTCGCACCCTTTTCTAAAGACCACAGGATTCATGAAGAACCTACTTCCTTCAAAGAGGCTATGACTTCCCCTCATTGGAGGGAGGCCATGTCCACAGAAATCAAGACCCTTGAATCAAACAATACTTGGACCTTGACTCCTCTTCCAGCTGGAAAGAAACCCATTGGGTGCAAATGGGTTTACAAAATCAAATTCAACGCTAATGGTTCAATCGAACGTTACAAAGCACGACTCGTAGCCAAAGGCTATACTCAGGTCGAAGGCCTTGACTACACTGATACCTTTGCCCCGTCGCAAAATTAGTAACAGTCAGGGTTCTTCTGTCCATTGCAGCAGTCAAGGGCTGGTCTCTCCACCAATTGGATGTCAACAACGTCTTTCTCCAAGGAGATTTGGACGAAGAAGTTTTTATGAAGTTACCACCTGGTTTTTCACCTCAGGGGGAGACACGTGTCTGCCGCCTTAAAAAATCTCTTTATGGCCTCAAATAGGCCTCTCGCCAGTGGTTTTCTAAGTTTTCCTCCGTACTACTGAAACGAGGTTTCGTGCAATCCCTCTCCGATTACTCTCTCTTTACATATCGCAGAGGTTCCACATCAATATATGTCTTGGTTTATGTTGATGACATCATAATCACAGGGAATAACAATTCAGCCATATCCTCCCTCAAATCCTTCCTTAGCTCTGCCTTCTCTCTCTAAGACCTTGGACGTCTTCAATACTTCTTAGGTATTGAGGTATCCAGATCTTCTAAAGGCATATTTTTGTGTCAACGCAAGTATATTGTTGACATTCTCAAAGACTCGGGACTCACCGCTTCAAAAATTTCCCCTTTTCCTATGGATCAAAAACCGAAACTATCTACAACAGATGGTCAACCCCTAGAGGATCCCACAGTATATCGTCGCCTTATAGGCCGCCTTATTTATCTCACTGTGACTCGTCCGGACATTACTTTCACAGTCAACAGTCTTAGTCAATTCATGCAAGATCCTCGTTCCTCACACATGGATGCTGCACACCGAGTCTTGCGATATCTCAAAGGTTCCATTGGAAAAGGAATCTTACCCTCTTCTTCTAGTCGTCTTCTGGTTTCTGGTTTCTGTGATTCTGACTGGGCTGCCTGTCCCACAACCAGACGATCCACCACTGGTTATATCGCAGTGCTTGGGTCCAGCCCACTTTCTTGAAAATCCAAGAAACAACACACCATTGCTCGATCTTTCGCGGAAGCTGAATATCGGGCCATGACCACTCTCACTTGTGAGCTTCAATGGCTCAAATCTCTTCTCTCCGATCTAGGGATTGATCATTCTTCCCCCATGCCGGTTCACTGTGACAATCGTGCGGCTATTCACATTGCCGAGAATCCAGTTTTCATGAACGAACCAAACACATAGAGATCGACTGCCATCTGGTTCGTGAGAAGATTAAAAACAACTTGATTGTTCCAACATTTACTCCCTCCTCGGAACAACTCGCTAACATACTTACGAAGCCACTAGGTGCAGAAGCTTTCAACTCCATTATTGGCAAGTTGGGCATCATTGACATTCCTGCTCCAACGTGAGGGGGAGTATTAGGGTTATGTATATGGATCGGCCACCCAATCCATATAACCCAGTCGTCCAACCCGGTCGGCCAAGAGAGAGACCGGTCCTACCGGTCTATATTCAAGAAGACTCCGTATTATATTTAGATAAACATCATATACTTGTAATCTTTATCCTAGATTTACCCTAATTGTATTTCATTAGTCTATAAATACATGTAACCCTCATTGTTGTTAATACACAAGAGAAATATTAATCTCTACCTCTCTCTCTTCTTTACTATTGTGAAATATATTTCTATCATTCGACTAATACTCGAATTATCTGAACGATAATTCTCACAGATGAGAGGGAGAAATTAGAATTGAACTTCACATCGCATCAAATGACATATCAAATCAAAGGTGTGATTGATATTAGTACCTAAGAGACGAGCTAGCTATCTGGGTTCGTTATTTGCAAGAGTTTCCAGGCTTGCAACAACATTGGAAAAAATATTGGATTTTTCAATAATCAAAATACAAATATTTGAATTTTTAACCAAATAAAAACTAAACAAAATCTTACTTGTCTTTTTAATTTGGAAAATTTTAAAATTCATTCATCCGATGTTGATTTCAGCTTAGATGGTTAAAGTCTTGTGTTAATCTTTGGTAGATCCATGGTCATAGATTCAACTCCTACCAAAAGAATTAGGCTAGATACTTGAAATCAATGAGTCTAAAATCCTATATGGTTTGGTTAGATGAGAAAACGGCCACGGTTTTGGGGAATAAAGAAAATTATCGAGGTATAAAAAATTAGTCAATAAAAATTGATTTAGAGGGCATATTCCTATTTTAATCCAAAAATTGACTCCGTCAAACATCGCCCCTAATCTTCATCTTCTCTCTCTCTCTCACCATCTCTTTCACTCTCACTGACTATCTCTTTCAATCTCACTGACTATCTCTTTGTCGTTCCCACTCTAGATCTTTCTCTCTCTTTCATTGTAGATCACTCTCATCTCTCTTGTTGTAGACATATATCTCTCTTTGTCGTTCTCACTCTAGATCTTTCTCTCTCTTTAATTGTAGATCACTCTCATCTCTCTCGTTGTAGACATATCTCTTTGTAGATTAGTTTTTCTTTTTCTCTCTCGCAGGCTTTAGCTTTCTTTCTCGTAGCCTCTATATCGTTCTCTCTCTCTCTTGCAGTATGTATAGATCTCTCTGTAGAGTTCACAGAGTTCATGGCCACGAAACGTTTTGTGGCCACGAAATGGTCAGGGTCACAAACGAAATGTTTTGTGACCATGAAATGCTCGAAAGGTTTCGCCAAAATCCCTCCTCGAGGTCTGGTTCTGGCGAAGGGAACACTTCCCTTCACCGGAACAGTGTTTGTATGTAAGAGAGAGAAAAAACAAGGAGAGATCGATCAAGAAATAATGAAAGATCGAAAGAAAAAGCGTGAGAGATCGATCAAGAAAAAACGAAAGATTGAAAGGGAAACAGTGAGAGATCGAGAGACATAGATAGGTAAAGCAATAGAGAGATAGTGAGAGAGATAGTGAGAGAGGGGGAGAGACCAAGAGAGAGAGGGTAACAGTAAGTGAGAGAGGAGGCAATGGTATTCAAAATGGTGGTAGTGGGAAGTTGTGGTGGTGATGGTGATAGAGAAGATGAAGATTAGGAGACAAATGTTTGATCAGATTAATTTTTAGATTATTCCCCGGAGATTTTTCTTTATGCCCAAAGCCGCGACCATAAAAAAATATAAAAACGCCATTTAATTTCTTATTCTCTCGTATCATTAGGGTTCCCATACTCATCCCTTTTGATGGATACTTGAAGCCTCATATGATTGCATCTTTCAACATCAAACGGTGTAAAGTAACCAAACTATATAGGCACCCTGCCTAGCTGGTTGAAGTAAAGGAAGAAAGTAAAGAGCTCTTTTAGATTAGGTTTCAATATTTTTATGTACACAACTCTAATGCAAACACAACACCCACAATTATATCTTCTTCACCTAGGTAGTTTTGCTTGCTAGCTAGTCTTTACAAAAATTCATGGTTTATTATAAGAGTCCAACACTATAAAATAGTTTAGTATGTGGTGGATGGGCTCTTGTCATTCCATTTCCTTTTAGATTTCTAAATGAAAGACATAATCAATCTATACGGATCGTAATCACAAGAAGGACGTCATCAAAAGAACAAGAAGTTAGGGCTTACTTGTGGTATTCAATGTAACGAGTGTAGCAATGACGTGTTTGATTTGTGGTTGGAAAACGGTAATCGTATGGGGCTGTTTTTAGGTCGTCCACCTGCATCACAATAACAACCATGCATGGAGTAGAATTAGTTTTGATCTATTATTACCTAATGTGGGACTATTAGTTCTTTTTCTCTTTGTGTATAAGAAGGTAGATAAGGTAGGTACGTTGATGATGGGGGAGTTGTCAGGAGGTGGAGGAGGAGATTGAGAGATGGAACCAGGTTCATGAGGTGGTCGAGGAGCTTGTTCACCTCTTGCTACTTTACTCACATCTCTTCCTCTCATCTTATCATGTTGATCCAAGTTAGATTCTGACATCTTCTCTCTCTATCTAGATTTCACTTTCCTCTCTCTCTCTCTTTTCACAAATTCTTCAACCTTCTTCTCTCACTCTAGTTAATCAGCAGCTTCGGACAAGAGACATTCAAGAAGGACCCAAGTATGCAGCTATTTAGACACGTATACACTGTGTGTGGCATGATGTGTCATGTATAACGTCTTCTAATAAGCTTTGCCGTTATAAGATTTGGTGGATGTATTTGGTAGTCCAAAAACATTTGATTGTATGGAGGGTGGGCACAATTACAATTGCCCCAACTCCGATGATATAGAAAATTTAAATCATGCGTTACTTCATTGTCCGTATGTTAGAACTAGGGCTGGGAAAACAGTCCGAAATCCCGCGATCCGGCCCGTTCGGCCCGAACCGTAAGAGACCGATGACCGAAGCCAACTCGAGCCGGGCTCACCCGGCCCGATGGCTCGGGCTTATAGGGTCGGGACTCGGACAGGCTCTCAATTTCGAGTCCCGACCCGAAAAAATCCGTCCGAGTCCCGGCCCGATTCATAGCCCGACTAAAAAGCCCGAGATATAGCCCGACAGAATAGCCCGATAGGTAGCCCGAGAGTTTGCCCGTTAATATCCGCGTGTCATTATATAATCCAACGGTTGAGATAGGGCGCCCCTTCAAATCACATCTCAACTGTTGGATTAAATGAAGCAGGGCTATAAAAACCCCTCGTTTCAGAAGCCGAACCCTAACTCATCTCTCCCTCTCCGCCTCTCTCTCTCTCCTACCAGTAACTTGTAACCCTAAAGCCTTAAACGAAAAGTAAAGCTCTCCCTCTCTGCCTCTCTCTCTCTCTCTCTACCAGTAACCCTAGTCCTTAAAGCCCTAAACGAAACAGTAAAGCTTCATCCAAGTAACCCTAAAGCCCTAAACGAAACAGTAAAGCTCCCGGTCATCTCACCTTCATCATCCAACAGTAAGGCTCTACAAACATGGTTAGTAAATCCTTTTCTTCTATCTACTTTTAGTCTTCTACTGTTTCTACTTCTTCATGCGATGTGGGTTTGGACTTTAGAGTAAAGGCGATCTACTTCTAATGATGTTCGGTTAACTGGTATACACCGATGATCTTTTAGATCAAATGACGCGGTTAAGCCTTCGAACTCATCTTAGATAGGTTTTTGATTTTTATTTTCTGATATTATGTTGTTATTTTTTTTTTATTTGATGAAAGTGATATTATGTTGTTATTAGATATGGGTTATTTGTATTTTATTTTGAAGGTTGTATACTCTTATAATGTATACAGATCTCGACTCTCACGAGTCAGATCTGTTTTATCAGACAGATCATAGACCTAAACCTTTGATCTGTCTGCTCAAATAGATCGGATAGAGGTCTGTTTCCTGCTTGTAATTTTTTTTTTTTTTTGTAGTTGATGTCGATGTAAGATGTACATGTACAGATACAAAAAATAGTGGATATGTTTTTTTTTAGTTCTGAAACAGAACACATCTCATTTGAGTTTGATCTGTTTAATCAGACACATCTGAGTTCTGACTATCGATTTGTCTGATTTAACAGATCAGAGTGTTCTGTTTTAGAACCATTAGATAAATAGATCATAATCATAGTATCATACTATCATTGGTATTAGTATTTCGTTCAATAGTATGATACTATGATTATCACATAAAAAATAGTGGAATTTTTTATTTTTTTTAGTTCTGAAACAGAATTTATATCATTTGAGTCTGATTTGTTTAATCAGACAGATCTGACTATCGATCTGTCTGATCAAACAAATCAGAGTGTTCTGTTTCAGAACCATTAGATGGATAGATAGATCATAAAATCATAGTTCATACTTCATCAACATGATCTTACCTTCATCAACAGGACAACTCAGTTTTATTTTTTTTTCAAACTATTCTCTCCTTTTCTTCTTTTTTAAAACAACTTTGTTTTCTAAACTTATCTTCTCTCTGATTTGTTTTTCTAAAACAAATTTTCTCTTTGTTTTCTTTTTTTAAAATTATTTTCCTCTCTGTTTTGTTTTTCTAAAACAACTCTTCTCTCTGTTTTCCTTTTTTCAAACTACTTTTTTTTCCTTTTTTAGAACAACTAAGTTTTTTAAAATTCTCTCTCTGTTTTCTTTTTTAAAACAACTAAGTTTTCTTCGTTTTCTTTTTTAAAAACTTCTATTCTCTCTCTCTGTTTTGTTTTTCTAAAACTACTTCTCTTTTTGTTTTCTTTTTTAAAATGTATTCTTCTCTGTTTTTTTTTTTTTAAACAACTTTTTTCTATAAAACTTCTATTCTCTTCTCTCTGTTTTGTTTTCTAAAACTCCTCTTCTCTTTGTTGTCATAACTTATTTCTATTCTAACTCCTTTGTTTCTATCTTCTAAGTTGCTAAACTTTATTGTTTTCTGAACTTCTCTATTTCTAACTTGTATGTTTCTAAACTTCTCTGTAGGATTCATGATTTCAGACTGGATCACTTGTCATTCCAGTTTTGGATGCTTTGTTTAAACACTTAGAAGGACCGAATTGAGGAAGAGCCTAAATGGTTCTCACAATTGTGGACACTTCTTTGTTGTTAGAACACTGTAACCAAAATGGGTGATTCAAGGAAGCTGGTTAGAAATTGAATGTCCGAACGAAAATTGACGTTCTTACAAACCGATGATGAATTTCGTTATCCTAGTTCTCTTCTCATGAACTCAGCTTAGTAGAATGACTTTCTATGTTAGCTGTGGTTCTACTTCGGTTGATTTGACGGAGAGTCGGAGTGATGCCGACTGGAAAATCAACCTGTACGAGAGATAGAACATCTAATGTTTGAGACTTTTATTCCTTTCATGATGCTTCTGATCCTAAAAATGAAGGCAAGATCATTAAGATGGCTAAAAGCAATTTTTGTGGTGTTTCTCGAAATTCGAAATCTTCTAATGGGACAACCCATTTCAAGAGGCACACCTTTAAGTGTGCTGCCAAATTAAAAATCGACTTATCTCAATCAAAGTTGGTACAAGATCCAAAGAGTGGAAATATGGGTTCATTTCAGTTTAGTCAGGCGAGAGCTCGCAAAAACACGATCAAGCTTTTAATCCTTCGCGGGTTGCCGATGCAATTTGTGGAGGACCCTTTCTTTGAGTTTTATATTACTGATTCCTTCCATCCTGGGTTCAAGTCATTTTCCAGGAGCACAGTTAGAAATGATATCCTTAAATATTTTAAGGAAGAAAAAGATGCACTTAAAAATGCTTTACTTAGTGCTCTTGGCCGAATTGCTCTTACTTCTGATATCTGGTCTTCGAACCAGAGGCTTAGTTACATGTGCATAACTGCGCATTACATCGATGAGATTTGGTGTGTTCAAAAGAGAATCATCTCTTACATTCTGTTGGACAAGTCTCATACTGGGGAACACATTGCCAATGTTTTGTATGATAAGTTAACTAATGATTGGATGATATCTGGCAAAGTGTTTTCCCTGTCAATGGATAATGCCAGTGCAAATACTGTGTCTGTTTATCGATTAATCGAGTTAATGCCTCATTTACCATTGAGAGACGAATTATTTCATGTTCGATGTTGCTGTCATATCTTGAACTTAGTTGTTCAGGATGGTTTTAAAGTTCCTCAGTTTAAAGAAATGCTTACACGGCTGAAAGGTTGTCTTGAATATATCGCTGCGTCGGAGATTCGAAATGCACAATTTCGAACACATTGTGAATCAAAGAATTATTCTCCTAAAAAATTGCAGTTGGATGTAAAACATCGTTAGAACTCAACTTATCTTATGTTGAGAAGTGCCCTTCCGTTTAAGGATCCGATTGACTCGTTTTTATCTGATCGATCTCTACCTTATGTCTTATAGAGTAGTGATTGGCAGCACGCCACTTTGTTGTACAAGTTTTTGAAGCCTTTTGATGAGGCAACCAATTTCTTTTCCTGTGTGTGACTTCTAACTCCGTCTTGGAGTATTTGGTTGATATTGGGATGGTATTTTTGGATAATCGAAATGATCCTATGTTCGCGGGCATTATTTATTCGATGGAAGCTAAATTTTGCAAGTATTGGGGTGAAACTCCCGTATTGTTCGGTATTGCATGTATTTTAGATCCAAGGATCAAAATGAAAGTTGATATGCTCTTAACTGAACTTGAGAACTGTTTCGAAAGTTCGTCTCATGTTATCAAGTGTTCTACTCAGCAAGTTATCACCATGATCGGCAAATTACGCGAATTATTTAAAGAGTATACGGCTGATTTGAGTGTGCCTACATCCGTTTCTTCATCGTCTATTGTTGATCAACCCGAGAGTGAGCCCGATGGATCGTCTAGGCGTGGTGCTTTTTGGAGAAGTATTAAGAGAGTCCGAAAGGACCCTATAGCTATCGCTTCCGAAAAAATATCTAGATATGAGTCGGAGCCGGATCCCTCGGTTGATAATATTGAAAAGTTTGATGTGATGGTTTGTGGAGTGAGAACGAGAAGAGGTATCCGATTTTATCCCGAATAGCATGTGATGTTCTTGCTGTCCCGGTTTCGACTGTTGCTTCCGAGTCGGCTTTCTCTTTAGGTAAAAGAATTTTGGGGGACTATCGGAGTAGCCTAACTCCGGAAATGTTGGAGTGTTGTGTTTGTCTTAGGGATTGGTGGAAACATGAGCTTAATGTTACTTTGAAGGAGTTTGATCCGTTAAACGACGGGTTTCCCGAACCAACTCCTAGTCCTAGCATGTCTCAAGTTCAATTGCTCGATTAATGAAGGAGGAAAATGTAACTTTTTGTTTATATTTTGGACCTTTTGGTACTTTTTGTTATTAGCATGAGTCTTTTCATGATTATGTAATTTTGTTTATGATATAATATTATAATCTGATAATCATATATAAAATGGTTGGTATTTTAATTAATTATTGTTTTTTTTATTAAATTATTGTTTATTTTATATTTTTTAATTCTATAAAATGGTTGTTTATTAATGTTAAAGATTGAATTTGACATAAAAAGACTTAAATGTGGATTCTACGAATTTGAATGCAACCATCATATGGTTCATATGAAAAGCACGATGTGAAAAATGTTTCTAAAACGATTCTCAAACTCCGATGGACGTTATCATTAGAATCAAAGCAACACCCACAAAAATTATGAAAGCAGTGAATACAACTACCAAAAAGAAAAAGGAACGTACAAAGTGGACCCCCCCAGTAACACCATATCTTAAGATTAATGTTGACGCTTCTTTTACTATCCTAACAAACACTGCAGGTATTGGATTTATTATTTATGATGACCAGCCAAAGTTTATTTCGACACTGTCAGATACAGTTAGAGGTCAAAATACAGAAGAATGTGAATGCTTATTACTAATTCAGAAAGCGATGCTATGGACAAGAGAACTTAACATTCAGCA
This sequence comes from Eschscholzia californica subsp. californica, assembly GCA_002897215.1. Lineage (NCBI taxonomy): Eukaryota > Viridiplantae > Streptophyta > Magnoliopsida > Ranunculales > Papaveraceae > Eschscholzia > Eschscholzia californica. Next base: position 958,050 of record BEHA01000962.1, on the reverse strand, counting down.
TTTACATATTGAAAGCGACAACATGAACGTGATTACTCACATCCAGAAACCCAGCATTCCCGTGCAATGGCAAACTATGAAGCGAATAGAGGATATTACGCTTTTCGTCAACTCTATCTTCTCTTATACGCCGAGGAACAACAACAAAAAGGCAGATGCATTGGCCAGATGGAGTAGGAAGCACAATCAAAGACGAATCTGGAACGATGTTAATGTTTTACCTAGCATTGTTTAGCTCCTTGTTTTCTCCTTCACCAGAAAAAAAATGGAGGGTGGGCACTTTCCTATCACCTACCAGGCAGTGTCATTTATAACTTAGGGATTCTTTCTTCAACTACTTTGTAACTAATTACAAAGAAGAACCAACAGTTTTCTATTTTCTCTTTTTTTTTAAAAGAAGAACCAACAGTTGAGTTCGAAGTGCATAGACCAATCTAGTAACTCACATCGCTTGCTAAATACTATAAAAAAAAGTATCTGGAAACCCTAAAAATTCAAACAGAGAGTCATTTAAAACTAGTCACAAACTACCGCTTTGGTAGTTTTGGTCAAGGGCGGCAGTGATTGATTTAATAACAAGAAACTATGGGTCTATTTTTTTTCTTTGGCTTAAGAGGATGCATCCTAACATTAATAAGTCTATTAGGCCAAGAGAGGTTTTTTGAGGAGAGAGAGGCTCTGATCTGACGTCAGCGAACTCTCCCCTTTCCACCTTGAAAACCCTAATCACTCTCCCGCCGCCAACTCCAACAAGACTACCTGAATGCTTTAACTAAGAATAGCGTCATCAAAGATCTCCCTCTCCCTATTTTCCCACCTCATTACGTATACTATCCTCCTCGTAATCACCAGATTGAGCATGATCTAGCAGTTAATGGACTAGCAGTTATTGGTCTTCGTCTTCATTGCATGCAAGTCAAAGCCGTCCCAGAAGCTTCCTTCAACATTGGCCACGAATTATCTCAACGATTTAAATCCAACTGGCGAGGTGCTTTGTCCCGAGAAGAACAACAGGCATGCCATCAGTTTCTCGAGGGTAAGTCTCTTCCCCTTCTCCTATCTCTTTGTCTTTAGTGCCTTGGTTTTACCATTTTCTTTCTCTATCCTCTCTCTCTTCTCTCTCTGGTTTTATTAGTTTTCACGCGAAGTGGTTTAGTTGTTTTTCGTTTGGTCTTCTTTATCTCTCTAGCATGTCAATAGTCATTTCCGGCGAGTAGACATTTTTGGTGGGTGACACTCTCACCAATCCCTGTTCATGCATGGCAATCGATGGCTTCGACGTCTTCTTCTCCTCCCCGACCTACTGCCCCTCTATATATATCGTCGTCTTTTTCCTCCTCTCATCGCAGTCCTTTATTCATCCCTGCTTTCACCCTTTCCTCATGGCTACCCATTTTGCTCTTGCTCCCCGTGGTCGTCTCTCTCTCAAATATCAAAAACCATCCACAAACCAGGACCTCCATACCATCAACCAAGGTTTTGTGGCTAGGTGGTGCTGTCCTCAAGAGGCAAACCTGGCTCACCTGAAACGCATGCTCTTCTCTCAATCCATTTTCTTCCGCGACTGTCACTACTCCACTGTTGAAGGTCCTCTTAACACCTTTCTTATAAAACCTAAAATTTTATTCATCCTGAATGCTCTAAACTTCGGCCGTCCATGGATTCTGAGGGGCATGCTTCTTGTTCTAAAACAAGTTGATTTTCCTCTCTCGGAAGGAGTTGACGACCTTTTTTATGAGCCCATGTGGTGCAACCTTTATAACCTCCCTATGGCCATTCAGAACAAAGAAGACCTGCATGTGATATTTGAGCAAATGGAAAAGATCATTCAAATTAAACCTCGCAATCTTAGTTTTGTGAACAACAAAGTTATAAGGGTTCATTTTCTTTACGATGTCCGATCTCCATTATTAGCCACCATTAACACAATCTTTGTTAATCGAGAATTTGACATCAACTTCAGTTACCAAAAATTCCCGGGGGCTATTTGTCAAACCTGCAGGATTATTGAGCATCCTTTGGGTCACTGTCCGGTGCTTGAAGATCCCTCTGAGGATGACAGTGACCCAATGGATACTAATGTTCTACCCAACCATGATCGAAGCCCTGAGGAACCATTACTTATAGGCCCCCCACCTTCACCTGTGTATCATCGAACACCTCCACACCTGCTCTTTACACCTTCGGGTAAGAGAACCAGAGAAAGCCCTTCCCACCACTCCATCAGCTCGGATGAGCTTTCTGATGACTCCAATGAATTCCAATCCATGCTGTTGGAGAATCGAGAGGCGAGGAGATTGATTACTGAAGAAAGGATGGTCAACCAGAGTATCGGGGGTCATGCAAATCAAGGAAGTGGGAGTGTCGTAATTCCACCAGAATGATCTATTTTAGTTGTTTTGGTTTGTGGTAGTTGTGTTTAGTTTTAGTTCTGTTTATGTTTTCTGTCTTGCTTGGTTAGGTGTAGTGTTTTTGCTTTGTGGCCAGTGGTGTGGTCGTTTGTTTTTGGCTCTTCCTGTTGGTACAGTAGCAAGGAGGGGACTCCTCTAGCTGTTCCCTTGCTAGGTGTTGAGAGTTGATCTCTCCCTTTTGTTCCTCCTGGCCAACTGTACCGCGTGGGGGAGCTGTTTTTAGTATTTCGTGGGCTTTCAGCTGTAGTGGACTGTTTTGTTTTAGTTTTGTTCTCGTTTGTCTTATCTTTTCGGTTTAGTTTAGTATCTTCTGTTGTTTCTTTCTGTTAGTTAGTATGTTGGTTATTTTTAGGTTTTGGGCCTCTCTGTCCCCTTTCTCCCGTTCCCTTCCCCCTTCTGCTTCAAGCACTCCTTGGCTTGTTAGCCTCTTTGGGCCTGCTAAGATTGGCTTGGTTGGGCCCTTTGGCCGGCGACCAGATGGACCAACCCCATATAGATATATCTTTTTTGGCCTGGAACATGAGAGGCTGCGGTAATTTTCTGAACAGAAAGCACCTCTGGTCTCTTGTTCGAACCCACAAACCCGGACATCATTTTTTTATCTGAGACTAAGTGTATAAATACGAATTTGAACAAACTCCTCAATATGCAAGCCCACTACAAACAATTCACGGTTGAACCCGTCAACAGAGCCGGGGGCCTTGCGGTCTTTTGGTCCCATAACTTGGATATCCACACTTCTTATGCGGATTCTAACATCATTCATCTTAAAGGCACCCATGACAATAATAAGGCATTCTATCTTTCGTGCTTCTATGGTTGCCCCTATAACTCTCATCGGATGGGTCCCTGGGCCCAACTCTCTAAGCTTACTCCGGATCCCTCTATTCTTTGGTTGGTTATAGGCGACCTAAATTCTATTTTGTATCCGGAGGATAAACTTGGGGGGAGGTCTGAGTTCCCCTCTCATGCTCGACAAATCCGCACACAAATCAATACGATGGGCCTTCATGATCTTGGCTTCAATGGTGATCCTTATACGTGGTCCAATAGACAATTTTCGGGCAACTTGATTAAAGAACGTCTTGACAGAGCTTTATCGAACCAGAAGTGGGCCATGGACTACCCTAACTCCATACTTCACCACCTGCCCGGGGTTGGCTCCGATCATGTACCCATCCTCCTCACTACCATCCATCAAAGGCCAATTGGTCGAAAACCGTTCAAATTTATCCGCACCTGGATGTCTCACCCAGATTGCTACAGTTTCATTAGCAGTAATTACTCATTCCCACAATCCGATCCAGAATAAGCTTAACCACTTAGCTATCAATCTCGCCAAGTGAAATAAAAATGTTTTTGGACACATTGAAACTAAAATCAACCATCTCACGGATGCCCTTCAATCGACAACTACCCTTGAGAATCTGCATATTCTTAACCAAAAGTTGGAAGAAGCCTATAACCATCAGGAGAGCCTGTGGAAAGAGAAATCTAGAGTTGCCAATATTCATCTCGGTGACAGAAACACGAAATTTTTTCATGCAAAAGCCATTCAGAGAAATCCTAAGAATCAAATCACCTCTATCAAACGGTCTGACAACACCTGGACGAATGATCTTGAGGAAGTGGCAGCTGTTTTTTCCTACCATGTTCAGCAGATATCCACAACTATGGGCTCCATTATCTCTGAGGAGTTACTCAATCTCTTCCCCCCGCAAATCACGTCCACCCATAACAACAACCTCATCAAGCGGCCTCTTGAAGATGAAATCCGTTCGGCGGTTTTTTTGCTTAAAGCTGATGCTGCTCCCGGTCCGGACGGATACTCGCCTTTCTTCTACCATTCTAACTGGGACACGGTAAAATTAGATGTTATCAGCATGGTAAACAACTTCTTCTCCCACAACTATCTTCCGCCTGCATATAATCACACTCACATCTGTTTGATCCCTAAAACCAAAACCCCTCAAACCACTTCGGACTTTAGACCCATCAGTCTCCTCAACACCACCTACAAAATGATCACTAAAATTCTGGCCAACCGGCTTAAGATGGTCCTTCCTGAGATTATCTCCCCCTTCCAAGCAGCTTTCGTTCCTGGCCGGCAGATCACCGATAATATTATCATTAGCCAGGAAGTGTCGCACTCTTTCAAGAGGAAAAAAGGGAAGAAAAGCTATTTTGGTTTAAAGCTGGATATGTCTAAAGCTTTTGACCGGGTTGAGTGGTCATTTTTAGAGAGAATCATGTTTCAGATGGGATTCGCGTAGCAGTGGATTAATCTGATTCATACCTGCATCTCCACCTCTTCTATGGCGATTCTCATCAATGGTCGCCCAGGTAAGAATTTCAACGTCTCCAGCGGCATTAGGCAGGGTGACCCGTTATCCCCTTTTCTTTTTGCTCTAGCTATGGAAGGCCTCAGCCGTCTCCTGGAATCCAAAAACAGCCAAAACCAGTTCATTGGCTTCAATTTTCCTAATTCGGATTTCTCGCTCACCCATCTTCTTTTTGCTGATGATTGCCTCATCTTCGGCCTTAACTCTCTTGACAATATTACTAACCTCCAGAACATTTTGGATACTTTCAGTGCGGCCTCGGGCCAAATGATTAACTACGCCAAATCTACTATCTTCTTTTCCAAAAACACCCATCCTAAATTCAAGCGGATGATTACTCGTAATCTGAAAGTTCACCAAGCTTCCTCTCTAGACAAGTACCTGGGCACTCACCTGTTCATCGGAGCAAATAAAAGGCAAGTTTTCTCCTCCAACCTTAACCAAATCCAAAATAAACTTTCTAAATGGCACACTAACCTTCTTTCCCAAGTTGGCCGCTCTGTAGTGATCTCCACTATAGCAGCGGCCGTTCCCCGATACCAAATGCAATGCTTTGCCATTCCTAAAGGCATAAGCAATCGCATTGAGACCATCCAGAGGTCTTTCTGGTGGGGAAAATCGAAAACCATTCACACCATCAACTGGCAACAGATATGTAAGCCCCGCAGACTGGGGGGGCTTGGTATTAGATTACCTTTTCTGGATAATGAAGCTTTCCTTAGTAAACTCCTTTGGCGTGCTCTCAAAAACCCTGATTCTCTTTGGACGAAGATTCTTAAAGCTAAATACTACCCGAAAGATACCAAGCCTTCTATGGCTAAATCTAACCAATCCTAGTTTTGGAAATCTATGATGCAGCGTTTTAAACAAGTCCAGGAGCTCATCTTCTGGGATGTGAATAAGGGCACTAATATTAACATTTGGGAGGACTACTGGATTCCGAATCACAAACCCCCGATATCGAACTTGAACAATTGCAGCCTACAAACGGTTGATCAACTAATCAATAATAACCAGTGGAACGTGAATCTGATTCATCAACATTTTGACATCGAGGTCGGTAAGGCGATCTGCAGTATCAACTTACGACATGATAGAGATGACGCTATGAAATGGTCTCTCACCAAATCAGGTAACTTCACTATCAAATCCATGTACTTTCATTTGAGAACTAAAAATATGGACTACCATCAACCAGAGTGGAACTATATATGGAAAATACAAACGATACCTCGAATTAAACTGTTCTTGTGGAAGTGTTGTTCCAACAGTCTTCCAGTTCGTGGACAAATTGGTCAGTATATAGGCAATGTGTTTAATTGTGTTTTTTGCGACAAGGTTGAATTGTTATCTCATATCATGCTCCATTGTGTTTTTACCCGTACTATCTGGTTCTTCTTTAATATCAGGGTGGAAAGTATTGACAATTTGCAGGACTGGATCTTGGAGTGGAAATCTTTGGAACCAGAATTGCAGTCCCTTTACGCTAATATTTTGTGGTTCATATGGAAAGCTAGATGTGAACAATGTTTTTCTTCGAAGAAACAAACTCCGGTACAGGTTATCAATAACATTAAAGGGTCGGCTATTGCCCTTAAGAAAACCAAACCAGCAACCAAAAGAAAGGACTCGCCGGTCTGGCGACCTCCTGAATTTCCTTACCTGAAATGTAACGTGGATGCTTCTTTTAAGACTCTTACTGATCCGGCAGGATATGGCGGAATCATTCCCAATGATAAGGCGGAATTTATTATCGCTTTAGCAGGTGTCATCAGAGGCCAATCGGCAGAAGAATGTGAAGGTCTAGGCATTCTCAAAACTTTACAGTGGGCGCAACAGCTACAGATTACTCATCTTATTTTGGAAAGTGATAATCTTAATATCATTCGGTACCTGGACAATTGTAGCTCAGCTATTGAATGGCAGACAGAGAAATTAATGGACAACATCCGTGAGATATCAGGTCACTTCGTCTCTATCAGATTTGTCCACATTCCCAGAGATCTTAACAATTGGGCGGATAAATTAGCTAAGTGGGGTAGGCACAATAAGTGTAATAGGGTGTGGAACTCCTGGGGGGAGCTAACGAGGGAGTTAGGGTTGTAAGTGGTGTGGGTAGCTTGGCTTGTGTTCTTTTCGGTTTTCCTTCAACAACAAAAAAAAAAAAAATCTATTAGGCCAAACTAGATTTACTAGTTTTTTTTTTTGTAGAAGAAAAAACTTCCACAACAATCTAGCCAAACAAGATTTACAAGTCTTTGTAAAAGTATTTCATCAAAAAAAAGTTAAAAGTCATTTTGTCTCCACAATTTTCATCCCTATTAACACAACAACCTCGTATAATAATGAAAAATTCTGGCTTTGAGACAATTAAAATAGTCTTCGGAAAATAGAGATTTGCTCAATTAAGATTAACTTAGAAAACATCTTTATTTTTTTGTCCAAAAATAAGCTTCATTGTATTTTATCCCCAAATCTCCTAATCTCCATCTTCACCTTACCTCCACCACCACAACTTCTGACCATCACCATCACTTCCAACTATCGACCACCGAGCACCATCACCACCACCGTACAAGCGTTTTTCTCTCTCTCCTCCCTCTCTCTCTATCTATATTTTCTTTTTTTTCTGTCATCTTCTCTCTTCATCTTGCTCTCTTTCTTATCCTCTCCTTATCTTTCTCTTCCTTCAAATCTCACATCTGTTGGTTTTTTAGAGAAAAAACGAAAGATGAAGGGAAAGAGAAGATAAAGAGGAGAAGAAGCAAAAGATAAGGAGACAAAGTGGAAAGAAAGATAAATAGAGAAGGAAAATAAGATTACAAAAAATGGTTGAGGACTTGAGGTGGTGGTCAAAAATTGTATTGGTGGAAGTGAAGATGAAGATTAAGGGTAAAACGCGTTTGAACTAAAAATAAGAATGCCTCTAGGTCCATTTAATTGACCTAATTCTTTGTTTCCTGCGGCCTAAATAAAAATGATGAACTTGTCAACCTTGAATTAGAAAAGTGGACTTCCTTTTCGTTTGAGCAGAAATTGTTTTCAACACTGAAATAAACTGATTCATAAGGGACAGAAGTGTCAATGACAAAGATAATAATGAATCAATTGATCAAAAAAGCATAATGCCACTAAACTAGTTATCTGTCTCAGTCACTCAAACAAAAACAGTGCACAGAAAGGATTTTTCTACTTCTGGTTCACCTGCAGAAAAAGAAAACTTTCCACGAGACTTTCAGATTTAGAACTCAAAAAGACGAAGCTCGATCATTCCTTCCTTCCTCTTTGGGGAATACCAAGCAACAACCTTCCCTGAACGTAAAAGCCTCAAAGAGTAACTCAAGCTATACATGATGTCTTCCATATGAGGACCATGTTTTCCCAAAGAAGAATCGAGCGAAAACTTTGAATCTACTCTGAAGACGATTGGCCCTGCAACCTGCATTTGTTGTCATACAGAACAAAATTAAAAAAAAGAAAACCTATTTAGTGTAAATTTTGATCCGAAGTGGTATACTAATTAGAATGTAGGTTGACCTGTGGGTAGAAGTTAGTTTGCTGTCATTGTGTAAAAGGTCAAGTTTTGATTGTATAGTGGGTTCTGTTGGTCTTATAAAAGAGTAGAAGATCGAAATACTGTCACAATGGGGAATATATTACATATTATGTGATTGAAAAACATGTTTCAGTAAGAAAGACAACATAATGGCATAAATTTGAAAATGTGGGTGTATCTATTGATATATCAGAAAATTTGGATTTGTGGGCGTATTTATGTTTAAGAACCTGCAAGTTGTATGATGTTTCCATTAAAAGAAATTCAATGCGCAAGTCTTTGAACTAAAGCACCAGAAAGAAGTTTGGAATCAATTCGCACTAGGGTTCCATAGGCCGAATAAGAAGGGCAATTGGTGTAAAACAACAGATATAACATAACAAACGACATTGAAGAGTCGGAATGACCGCTCTTTTTTATAAGAAAACAAAACGGTTATGCAACAACCAAAAAAACGGTGAGTCGTTGACGACAAATAAATGATCTTAAACACTGACTAATAAGCAGACAAATTTTACTAAAAACATCAAAATTTATTCTATATAGTTGCATTTAATTTGATAATTGTTACCACTGACCACTGTAGCTAAATCTTACTAAAAGTCTAAAAGGTAAAACCTGACTAAGATGCATTTGAGAAAATATTGAAATTGAATAGTAAGACATGAAGAATATAGCAATAGTATAGATCAAAATACCTGTTGCTGTAAGATTAGATTCAGCCTCGGGGAAGCGAGAGGATCCTTTTCGGTTTTAGATGACCTCCCAAAGACATTGGAAACTAGATTAGCAGCACCCTTTGCAAAAGCTGAAGCCGAGCAAATGTCTAGTCGAGCATCTACCCTACTCAAGTCCCCATACAACTTCTTGAATTTTCCGTGCTGGAATGTGTAGCAAATAGACCCATACAGATCGGCACTCAACGATTTCCTTATTTTAGGAGTCAAAGTATTAGCTTCACCTTCACCTTCACCTACTCGGATTCCTGAACCCTCAGTCACTGATCCCTTCTTGTCACTGAGCCAGGCAGTACAGGTACCACCTGATGTAAATGTTTGATTCAATAAAGTTGATCAAGCTAGAATTTGTAGCATTCAGAAATAATAAAATTTTATAACTCGCAAGTAGTAACAACACATCTAGATACTAAAACGTTATCATAAGGTAATTGAGTTTTTTACAAGTTTGATCCGAAGACGTTGACTTGATTATTTGATGAAATTGGCAACAACATAAGCAATGGGGTTTGAACTGTACTTCACTCCACAACGAAACTCACCAACTATAATCTGTGCGAAATGCATGTATTAACTCGACTGGGAGTACTGAATCCAAGGGAAAAAACCATACGACATAACTAGAAAATTGGGTGGTTAATCTACATTTCGTGTTGGTATCGTCTCATTGTCACACAGACAGTATAAGTTCAGTTGATGATTACAATTTCCTTCGATGAACTCAAAGTTGCACCTAGTTACTCGTAACGAACTTTTGTTTCGGCGCGAGGCAATATTGTGTCCACTGCTACATAATCTTTACTTGTACATTATGTTGATCCTAGTGATATAAAATATTTTGGGCATCTACATAATAAGGGAGGATCTTTTTTAGAATATACCCTCCTTTCAATGGCTAAGATTAGTAGATTACACCTTCCGAACTTATCTCCAAGGGTTGAGATTATATCTCTCTAACTTATCTTCAAACTCTCTTCAATGGCTAAGATAACGCCTCCCAAACTTATCTCAAAGGTTGAGATTATACCTCCTAAACTTATCTTCAAACCCTCATCCATTGCTAAGATTACACCTCCGAAACTAATCTGAGATTACACATTTGATAGAACTATCTGTGCCTGGCGGGTACGGGTTATACCCTCGTATGATTATAAGGTTTATCTACTGTTTATGCTGAAACATATCAGACACGCCCCAAACTAATGTCCTCCTATAAGAGTGGAACACAAGCCATTACTGTAAAAAAATTTGAAACGAAGAAAAAGTGAAAGCGCATTCAGATGACATTCAATGTCAGCTTTAAACCAGTGGAGTAACTAACCGCAGTCGACCAAAATGAATTGAAATATCCGTTAGATTATTAAAAATTATGACCAAAAAGGAGCATTACCAATAATTCCAGATATTGCCGCATGAGGTTCTTTTAGGCGTACATCATATGACGGCCACCAAAAGGTACCCTTGTCTGTTTTTCTAGTGATATCTCTTTTTGTTTCTTTTTGTCTCCATATATCTCTACTTCTTTCATAGGAAAATGCAGCTTTTGCGCATAATCCAGGCATCAAAACTAAAGGTGGTTCACCAGTTGTGTTATTAACGGGTTGAGGTTCGCCGCTACTTTTGTGTACCCCAAAACGGTATCTTAATCCAGATTCAGAAACAAGGGATGACAAATCTAATGATACTGACTCGGGCACGTCCCAGTATCCACCATTTCGGTCAACAAAAAGCTCAGGCCATGCTGCCTCCATCGTAATATCGTGATTAGGAAGCTGCAAATATGCGAGAACAATTAGAGACACGGGAGACATGATAACTTTTGCAAAACTAATCAGGATGAGAAAATAGGTATACAAATCAGTAGGTATATGCTAACGGGTAAGAAAGTACATTTATATAAAAGAGGGAATCAGTGGTTTTGCAGTGTCAAGACACAATGATAAGCAGAGAGGTGATTCAAATTCAATTTATCTTCCAATGTATGAACCCGATTTAATAGTTTATTCTTTTCTCCATTGATGAATATCCTATAAGCTCTGGTTGAAAATAAATTAGGATAACCCATATCCAAATCATTAGACCGATAATAACAAAATTCAGACTAGGGAACATAGGAATTAACCCTAAAAAAAATCTTAATTAATGCAGTTAGACACAGAAAAAGCATCCTGAGTGAATCAGGTGTCTTGATATTAGATACAGGAAAAGCACGGTCTGTAGATTGGGTGTCTCAGCGAATGGGAAGTCAGCTGCAGCCCGAACTCCAGAGTCCAGACTATCATCTGAATCAAGAATTACCAAGTTTGGGACCTATATCCAGTGAATACACCTGGCACTTAAAATAAAACTCCGACAAGATAGTAGTGAAAATGCGTAGCGGTGTGGCAAAAAACACTTCCGCTTACACCATAGAAAAAGAAAACAGAGGCTAGCTAATATTTCGACATCACCGGGCAAGCCGGTGAAAATAACTTTGTTCTTCGACTTCCATATAGACCAAATCATTGTGTGAATCAATCCTAGACTTTTTTTCCTCTTACCCATTGACATCTTAAAACTTAAAAAAGTTTACTGTGGATTCTCGAAGTTCAATTGAACAAAAGAAAAAATCAACAAGTTGGAGAAACTACTGAACCTTGAACTCTACATATTTCAAGTAACTTATGTCCATTGGATGATTTGAATTTTTCTTTACCACGTAATACACTTCCATGAGGACATCTTTACTTCTTAAGGGTGAAGCATGTAAGTTAAAAACATCATTAATATGTGCAGCTGAGAGTCTTTTAGAGAGGCAATTGATAGTTCTAAGACAGGAACATAACAAAGATACAATTTAACGATTTACAGTTATTTAGCTAATAAACCAAAACAACGTCAACTGGTGCCCCACTGATAAAGTAAATGTTTAGATATAAATAGTATATCGTTCATTGTACTCTTATGTCCATACAGTCCATTGACTAAGATAACTACTTTTCCTTCATCAGTTTGACACACTACCATTTTAGCCTCGTGAGATTTCGGCTAGTCCAAAACTGGGTTCTTGACGAAGTTAACCAATTATCTGCCTATCTGGTATATGTTGTAATTGTGAAAAGACAACTTTCTACAATGGACAGAAGGTATTAATTTTGAGACGAGCTCAATAGCTCATGAAAACAATATAAATTACACAATAGGGGTTTCAACTAGAAAGTGTGATAAACACAAGAAATGAGAGATAATATCGATTCGTATGAGATAATTTTATAGGAGAGCTGTAATAGTCCCACATTGCTCACAAGAGTGTCCAGAGACTGGGCTATATGTGTAAGCTCAAGCTTAGTAAGTACCGAGGCCTTTTGGGTAGGCTTGTGGTGCCTTCGCCAAGGACAAAACCCCGTACCTGTGTGAGGTGGTCAAAGCGGGGACAATATCGGCAACTGCTAAGGCTTGGGGCGTTACAAGAGCAAAGAAAGCTTACTTTGTGGAAGAACATTGCTTTTGAACGACGTTCTTTTCTTTCTCCATGTTTCTCAGTGCTGAGAAGTAATGATGATGCAGGACCCAATGAAAGTTGTGTGCATAAACCAAGAGAAAATAGTGATTTATCCACGAAATGTTTTGCGATGTCTTTAAATGCAGGTAGTTCAAACTCATCGGCTACAACAATTTCTGATTTAAGGGAAGACAGCAGTTTCCTTGGGCGGAATTGTCCAATTAACCCAAGCCACCTATACCATATGAAATGTATGAGTCTGAAATTGCATTAATTATATAAGATACACAAATACAACAAAAAACTTGGATCCAAATAGTGAATTTCATATAGGAAATGCACAACTGAAAAAGATGAGTCTAGTTTCCTCAAACAAGAGAAGAAAATCTCCTTAAGCTTGCATTCATCCAGTGGATTCAAGTGGCACAACAATTCAACATTTTATCCTTATACGCATTTTGGATTTTCCAAATGACATAATATAATTACCAAGTTTAAACAAATCCCAAGATGTGAGGCGGGATTCTCCTTGCACCCCAATTTCTACCAAATTTAAACTAGCTACACTGTTGAAAAGTGCCTTGAATATGAGTTGGCTCTTGACAGAGGTTTAGGGGTGTTGCCCACATAGCCTTTATCAGTGAGGGTTTGGGGGCTCGGCCGAAACTCTTTTGACACAACTTGCTTACCTTATTCAAACCGTTTACCTTATGTTGCCCTAATCTATAAAGGGTGGTTATTGATGCGTTGGGAGCTACTTGTTATTCGGTTTTGAAGAAGAGATTGTGGAGATGGAGTGCTAGGATTTACCGGGTTATATATTCACAAACTCTTGAGAGATCTCTGTAACCTTGTTCTTCATACATAGTAAAACATTGCCCAGCTTTTCGCCATGGAGGTGTGGAGGAGGTTTTACTTACTGAACCACATAAATCTCTTTTTCTTGTGTGATTACTTATTTTCACCATGTTTCCTACTTCTATCAGTAATATCAGAATATACTATTCTTCCTGTCACACTTACAGTAAATGTCCTAAAGGATATGAGCATTCCCAAATTCTTTTTAACAAACATTTCTCACTAGTCACTTTTATATTCTTTTCTAGCTTTTGTTCCCTTTACTCTTAGTTTTCTTAGTAATCAATTTTCTCATTTAAACTAGAAATTCAAGCATTCTTCATCACAAAATTGAAACAGAAAACTTTCACTCCAGCATATTATTCTCAATTGAAACAAGAAAATCAAAATCTACCAAATACCCATTAAAAGAAACAGAAAAATGAAGTAACCCAAAAGAAAAAGAAAGAAAAAGAAAGGATTTTTCTTTACCAGTTGGAAGTAGAAGGTCTGAACAAGAGAGACTGAAGAGAGAAAGAACCAAGTTCTTTTTGTGAAGTTGGAGAATAAGAAGGGATTATACCAAGAGGAAAACCAAGACCCAAGAGAGAGAGTTGTTGAGCTCGAAGTGCACGACTAGCTCGAGAACCATTAAGAGGAATTGGCTCACCAGGAACTAACCTAGCAACACCATCAAGGGTTTGAGGGGTTGAAACATTTAGGTCCCAAAATGTTGAGTCCATTGCTAGTCTCATATTCGCCATTGTTTTTCTTTCTCTCTTCTCTCTCTAGTTTTTCTTCTCCTTATCTGCCCTGCTGCATTTCAAATGAGTGAGTTTGTTTCTGTGTGCTTTCAAAGTGAGGGTTTTGTTGAGCAATCTTATACGGGAAAACGGATGTGCCACGCCCTATGTCCGTTTCAACACCGTTACTTATACAAGTGGTGTAGGGCTGGGAAAACGGTCCGGAACCCCGCGATCCGGCCCGCTCGGCCCGAACCGCGAGAGACCGATGACCGAACCTAACCCGAGCCGGGCTTACCCGGCCCGATGTCTCGGGCTTATTGGGCTGGGACTCGGACAGGAGTTCAAATCCGAGTCCCGGCTCGTAAAGCCCGTCCGCTACCCGAGCCCGATGGGAGCCCGATAGATGAGCCCGATATAAGCGCCCGATAGGTTGCCCGAAATAGAGCCCGAGATCAAGCCCGAACAGATCCGCGTGTTTTTTATTAAATCCAACGGCTGAGATTAATATATCAGCCGTTGGATTAAATCCACCCACACTATAAATACCCCCTTTTTCTTTCAGAGACAACCCTAAACCTAAACACTACCACCGCCACCTCTCTCTCTTTCCGCCTCCACCTCTCTCTCTTTCCGCCTCTCTCTCTCTCTCTCTCCATTATCTTCTGTTACTTACTCCATTATTGGATTGTTATACATTTTTCATTAATAACCTAAAGATTGTCGTAGGTGGTTATATAGTAGGCATCCAAGATTACTTACATTTAAAAGCTCCAACTATATAAATTTTTTGTAGTTATGTGGTTTTGACTTCATGAATCAATCATAGAGAAGAAAGCGTCTGGATCTTTAACAAAACAAGAACAACGACTCACCGAGTTACTATTGAACAACCTAAATGAAATAGATTCTTCAAATTTTAAGCTATACCCGAGCTCGATATTAGTAAGTTCAAAAGATTATCAAGTGAGAAGACGATTAGGAAGCGGAAGTCAATATAAAGAGATGAGTTATCTCTGTGAGTTTATGTATTTTTTTTGTTGAGAATGAGTTTATGTATTTGAAAGGCAAAATCTAAGTTTTTGAGATTCTCAAACAAAAATATGTTCACCTAGTGTGGTATGAATTTTCTCTAATTTTAAAGAATTTCCAATTTTCATAAATCCTGTTTTATTAAATAGATGTTTTTTATATTTATTTAATTCTAAAAAATCCGAGCCCGTCCGGCCCGAGCCCGTTGGAACCCGCTCGGGCTAGCGGGCTCGGACGGGATTCGGACACTTAAAACATGAGATTCGTCTGGCCCGATCCGCCCGACTCCCTACCTCGGGCTCGGCTTGTCCGAGCCCGATCCGCCCGAGCCCGGAACTTTGAAGCCCGAGCCCGTCCGATTCCCACCCCTAAAGTGGTGTACTTAAAAAACAGTCAAACTATGATAAAATAAAAACGTTACATTGGTATCTCCTTTTAGACTAAATACAAATATTACAAAAAAAAAAGAGATTGTGTGTCTTCATTTTCTTATAAACAAAGAGATGTTGTTTATACTTATATAGCTCTACACTTTCTTGAGAACGAGTGATATAAATATTCATATAGCTCTACAGTTTCTTGTAGAGAAAAGAATATAGTTAATACTTTTGAATAATCATAAAATTTTGGTTCAAGTTTGTTAATACTTGGACACTTATTTTCTCTCTATCTAATACTTATAACTCTAGAATACACATATATTACAATACGTTGTCAGCACGATAGTTTCTAGAAGTGGGTAAAGAAGTTTAAGGGGATAAACAAAGGATTGTCTTGAATGCTACCTAGAGGTTAAGGTAAGTTGTAAATAATTTGCAATTGTCGAATCTAACTAAAATTAATTTTTCAGCTCTTTGCTTGTCAGGAAAGAATTATGCTACTTCGATATCATGTCATTGAAGGATAAGGTTTTTTTTTGAAGTTATTAATGGATTTTTAATCCATCTAAGAAAGATATAATTTGGAGCATTCAAGGGTAAAGGTGAAATGTGATATTAATTCATTTCCATGAAGCTTGTGTTTTCAGCTCTTGTAATATCAGATTCCAAGTAAAGGAAGAACTAATGAGGTTTGGTTTGGTCTGAGAAAAAGAGACAGAAGAAATAAAAAATCAAGTTCTTTTTGTGAAGTTAGAGAGTAAGAAGGGATTATAGCAAGAAGAAAACCAAGACTTTAGAGAGAGAGAGAGTTGTTGAGCTCGAAGTGCACGACTAATTCAAGAACCATTAACAGGAATTGGCTCACCAGGAACTAGCCGAGCAACACCGTCAAGGGCTTTAGGGGTTGAAACATTTAGGTCGCAAAATTTTGAGTCCATTTCTAATCTCATATTCTTGATTGATAGTTATTGTAGTTCGAACGCTAAATTACAATCATGCCTTATTATTAAAAAAAAAAACTAAGGTGAAATAGTTGTAAGGTTGTCGTCGTACCTGGACGATTTTTGTTTTTCTTGCATATCCGCTGTTGGATCCTCAAATTGAGATTCTTTGTCCGAATCTTCCACCGGTTTCAACTCCATTGTCGGAAAAGTTACCTTTAACTATCTCCATCATCGGAAAAACATCACCAAAGAAAACGCCAAGCAGGATTTCGAGCAAGGGCCTCATCTTGGACCTCCGGTGAAGACAGAAGGTAATGAACGAAGGTAAAAAGGAATTTACAAAGTAAAAACTTTCTTTTCTCTAACCTTTGATGATGAGGAGTTGAAGAACAAAGGCAGACTATTTATACTAAAAGAAGAACAGCCAAGAGACTTCTTGAAAATGGACGAACGATCATTGAAGGCAAAGACCAAAACGCATCTCGGGAACACACAGGGGAATGATGACCAAGGGATACACACAGCTCAAGATCGATCGACAGACGGGATATCAACGGATTTCAATGAGACGTGATAGTTTCACCTCTAACAAGGCATCACGTGTCCACGCATGCCAAAAGGATTTCCGTGTACAACAACCCAAAAGATCAGCGCCGAATATGCGTGGTCAGAAGATCAAATACGTGATGTCACAGGATCACGCATGGAAAGGAAATTAATTACTCGGGCAAAAGTTGTAACGTGTCTCGAAAAGATGAACCACGCGTCCATCAGTCTAAGGCAGACACAACTCGAGTCAGTTCTGGCGAATATGGTTTTAGAGGAAGAAAGTTTTACTACCAGCAGCCCCCACCAGCTCAGCACAAGTTAGTTCAAGGATACACAGCTCTGGAAAAATTAGAAGAAAAATCGAGCTTCACAAGACAGCTCTGGTCCAGGTAAAATCCTCGACTTCAGGATCTTCAATGTTTAAAGCACACGAGTTACTTCTACTCCTCAGTCTCATTACTTTCGACTAAGGAGTGGCGGGACTCATGATGATGCATAAAATGTCCAGACGTTGACTAACGTCTAAAGAGTCAAGATCATACCTGAAGTCTACTAGATCAACCCGGCTTAAGGTAGCAGGACTGCTGAGCCCCTGATGGTCCACCAAATATTCCCCTAACTAGGAGGTTGGCCAGAAGAAATCAGCCCTGCAAAACGCCCTTGCATGGACAGATCAGCCCTGGGGTCTTCAGAGGAGTAAGGGGGGTCCGAACAGATTCGGCCAATGTCTTATGCTCAGAACTGAGGAGGCAGCAGGTCTAAGCGATCTACTGACTTAATCCCGAATCTTCCAGAAAGATCTCAGTCGGCTACACATCTCGAAATGTTTAAGCCAGCTTGAACTCCACGTAACTAAAGGAGGAAACTTCTCTTCTAGAGTCTTTCACATCGGCAAAATATCTATGAAGGATCCTTGAACTTAGGAACTTACACTTATCAAAGATCTGAGATACACTCTAAGGGAAACCCTAGATACTCGAGGGAGGAAACTTTCCCTTCGGATTGACGGCAACCGCCTCATCACCGCCGCTAATTACAGTCGGCCTAACATCGCCTATAAAAGGCCCCCCACATCGTCCTATACAGGACACGATCTCTTTACCCTAAAAAGATAACCTGAAACTCAGAGTTCCCATAACTCGCCCCCAAAAGGATCAATCAATGTTCATTCCTTTACTGCAAAGAGCACCCTGACTGGCTTGAGCGTCAGAGCGGTTTTCGAACGCTTCGTAGGCTTTTCTCCCTTGGGAGCAGACGAACAGGAACAGGAGCGAGGAGCTTGAGCAAGGAGCCAGGAGCAAGGAGCGAAGAGTTGGAGCAAGGAGCAAGGAGCGAGGAGCCAGGAGCGAGGAGCTGGAGCAAGGAGCCAGGAGCAAGGAGCGGGAGCAAGGACCAGAAAAGAGGAGCAGAGAGCAGATTAACGTTCAACCTAACAGAATAATCACACATAACGGAGGTTGTCATGCATCAACTCCCTTTTTCATGATGATTTAACGGAAAGTCATTTTTTGACATCAGCAGTAGTGGTCGAGGTTGGGGCACTTGAAGTTTTTTTTGCCTCGGGGCCTCCAATATTTCAGCACTGAAAGGTGGCAAATCTATCGTTGCCTTCTTCACAACGCTCTTCTCTTCATAGAGTCTAGTCAGCTCTCTCACTTGGTGTAGAAGCATGCCACCCATAATTGGGTCATATGTAGCCTCGGACCTGCCTCCCATGGGTTCTGGGATATATGGTCGGTGCGGGTCAAGAATTCCAGTTCAGTCTAGCTCTCTTTCCTTGTATAGCTATCTAAGAGCCCCCGTTCAGTCCGCACCCCGGCGCGCCGTAAAGGTGCTGGCTGGTGTGGAAAAAATCTTGCGGGAGAGGTTCTTCACTTTCTCCATCTTCTCCCCTACCGCTCGTTCCTTCAAAATTAAATCTGCGTCCTCGTTAGCCTTGCAGAATTCCTCGTGGAGGTTTCGTGTTTCTTCGTCACTGCGGAGCTTTTCTTCTTCGAGTCACCCCACCTTGGCCATCAGTTCCTCCAGGGGGAACGCCTAGCCTCGTGCTCTTGGGAATGTCTTCTTGCAAAGACATTGTTGTTGGGAAATAGTAAAAGTCATTCCTAAAAGAATTGAGTAGAGATTCGGGTTACCGAATTAATGATATTGATGGAGTTTTGCCCTCCTTCTAACGTCAATTGCTGATGTCTATATCTGCTACCAGTCATGAAATAGAGACCTTGTTGATGGATCGTTTGTTCGGTTGATATTTTGTCTGGATGAACAATACTTCTTTTTCTTCTAATTCCATTGATCGTTCCTAGAAATTTGGGGGTAAAACTACAAAAAGTTCGGAAACCTCTTCGATGCTCAAGACAGTTAGATTGCCCTTTGCAGTTAAAGTATTGAGTATTGATTGATCCTTGGGGAATGTCATGAGCTTACCTTAGTGAAGGTGGTTAAAGCCCTTTTATAGGCTGATTTGGACTGACTTTGATAGACGATGTAGATGAAGCAGTTATGATCCATCGTTAGGGATTAAGACTACTGTTCGGTAGTTAAGGTTTCCTTTTGAGTTTATCGCGTATCTAAGATAATTATAAGTTCCTCTGTTCAAGGATACTTCGTAGATATCCTGCCGAGTTGATAGAACTTACATAAAATACTTCCTCCTTTGAAACTCTTGAAGCCCAAGTTAATTAAATACTTAGGATCGTAGTCGACTGAGATTATGCAGATTCGGGATTAAGTCGGTAAGCGTGCGGCGCAATTCTGCCTTCCCATGTTTAGGGTTCGAGCTCCCTAGCTGATCTTGCCGACCTCCCAATTTTGGGCTTAAGTGAAAAATCTTTTTGGGCCCAGCAGTCATGTTGCCTTGAGACAGGTTGAACCGTTGGCCTTTTGGTCTATTCTTGACTTCTTGACGTCAGTCAACGGTTAACCATTTTATGTACCATCAGTAATCAGTCGGGTAAATAGACTTCGATGTTGGAGCGTCTGTTTGATTGAATGATATTCGGTCTGGAAGAACGATATTGTTCCTCTTAGCTCCCGCTCCCTACTCCTAGAAATCTGGAGGAAAACCTGCAAAGAGTTCGGAAACCTCTCTGGCGCTCAAGACAGTCAGATTGCCTATTGCAGTTAAAGTATTGAGTATTGAGTATTGAGTGATCCTTGTGGAACATACCTTGTTGAAGGTGATGTCATGCCCTTTCATAAGCTTTTTGACCAACTGTGATAGACGGTGTGGATGAAGCGGTTTTGATCTACCATTCGGGATTAAGACTACTCTTCGGTAGTTAGAAGATTTAGGGTTTCCTTTTGAGTTTATCTCGTATCTAGGATAATTAAAAGTTCCTCTGTTCAAGGATACTTTGTAGAAGTCCTGTCGAGTTAATAGATCTTATAGGAGATGTTTCCTCCTATAAGATTCTTTAAGTCTGTGAGGGTAAGAAACCGCGGGTCAAGAAGTTAATAGGATCAGGTCGTACCAGAAATCGGACCTTCACCTGTTTAATAATTTTGCAAGCACCGAAGACGTATTTGGGCTTAACCTGTGACAAAAAATATAAAACCACACGTGGTCGTAAGATCTCTTGGACACCGGTATGGTTTCGGCCTAAGGGGGCTCCGACGGTCAAGTTTGTAAGCTTGCAAAGAGAAATAATATATACGTGGATATTAACCTTGGAATGTTACCGTTGGTTGGATAATGGTCGGAGTTTAGGCACGAATCGTAGAGTGGATGAAGCTCGATCTCTACGGATAGACTGACTTGGTGGAGAGAGGTCATGAAAATACTTTTGAAGTCTGTATTGTGGATGAGACAGTATTGGAGAGGTTTGCCTTGTCCAGGAGTATGTACCATAAATAAGTGGAAAGCTTTAAAGGTTTGACCTTAAAAATAATCACGTGGTGGTATGTTAAGGGTCTGACCTCCAAGAGAGATAAAGTAAGCCAACCCTTGTTGATAATCACGTGGGCGATGTAGGAAGGATCTGGCCTCTCTAAAGTAAGCAAACCCTTAAAGTAGACAAACCCTGGATAAAGTAGGCAGACCCTTGATAAAGTGGTTGTAGGAGAGAGAAAATAGACAGACCCTTAATAAAGTCCTGTACTTGTACTTTCTCGGGAAAATATTTGTTTATCTCTTCAAAGATCCTGTATTTGACAAGTTCATGTACCTTGGTGAATGCTTAATAAGGTTTTGTATCTGAATGTAAGACTGGTATTTAGATGAAAGCAGGACTATATGATGAAGCGGGACTCTATCAAATAGCGAGACTCTATGAGAGAGAAAGTAATTTGTTTAGATAGAAGGTGATGATGTTCAAGCCAGTACTTGATGTGACATGAAAATGTCACATTTGATGCGCCTAACTTAGAATAATTAGTCCTTTTTCGGTGTTATTTTTAATAAATTATCCATGTTTTCATGATATGTGACAAAATGAGCTAAGCATGAGTTTGGAATAAAACGAAGCAATTATCACTTTTTCATCTCATGCCAAAATCGATAGCTCAACGGCACCTTGGTCTTTTATGGAAAATGAAGATGTAGAGACAAGGATGGAGACACTCCCTTTGGTTTCCAAATCAAAGCCCAAAACCAAGTCCAACCCAAGTCCAAGAAGAATCTAAAGAAGAAGAACAACAAGGATAAACTTTATGGGCACCCATTTGTGGTCCAAGTCAAAATAGTCTAAAGACTTAATCAAGTTGACTAAGTCTAGGGTTTTGACTAAAGAGGAAAAAAAGACCATCTTCTATCTTCTACACAACAAGTTGGAACAAGAGAGAGGCTGGGGTTTTTTCTGGTGTTTGGTTCTTGAAGTTTGAAGAGAGAGAAGCGGAACCAGCCAAAGCTTGGCCAGATTTTGAAGGAGTAACTCAGGCTGCACTAAGGGTCACGGGACAACAGCTTTCATAGCTCGAGCCTCCATCATTTAGCTCGGGAAAGAGCAACTCAGGCACGCGCATAGCTCGGGAAGGCAACAGCAAGCTCGGGACAGACGGATTTTGCCCGGAACAACAACTTCTGTTGGCCAGAAATTGCATCTTTTGGCCGAGTTTTTCCTAGGTGTTCCAACCACTTTCTTGCCCGGAAACCTTAAGGCTTTTCTCCCCCTAATCATTTGTTAGCTACCCCTTGTATTTAATTTGATTTTGGTTAAAAATTTCTAGAGAGAGAAAGCTAGGGTTTAGCTTTAATGGTGGTTGGTTCTAAATGGAGAAGATGATGTTCATTGTTAAAGGGAACCCAGTTTTTGCTAAGAGGAAATCGGCTCACCTTGAAGAACCACATCTTCCGACGATCTTAGCCTCGCACCACACCCCCCGTTTATCTTTGTTCATTTCCTTTTTAGTCGAAGTTAGGTTGTAACTCTTAAACCGGTGAATAAGACCATTCGATATCCGAGTTACCCTCCTATCCTTGGATCGACCACGGCTTTGCCGGGTTACTACTTGATACCTCCGCTTGGGTGTGCAACCTTTCGGGTGTATCAAGTTTTTGGCGCCTCTGCCGGGGATAGATTTAGTAGTTTGGATAACGTTTGTTGTTTTGTTCATTAGTTTAGTGTTATTTGCTTCTTAGGCATCTTTATTTTATTTTGTACTTTCTTAATTTCATTTTTTAGGTACCATTAAAGAAAAGATCCAAGAAGAGACATAAAAGCGAAGGAAAAGGAACGAATCGAAAGGCTTAAGAAGAAAGACGAACGAAACTAAAAGAGCATACGATAGTATCGCATTTTATCTCTTCTTTTTTACTTGTGTGTGATTTTTTAGTTCTATAAGTGTTAGTTCTCATTTTGTTTAGATAACAGGTGATGATGTTCAAGCCAGTACTCATGTGTTTGCCCAAAATCAGATGATTGGGTGTTTTAATTGAGAACTTTATGGTGCTCTGTATGAGAAAGAAAGTAATGGGGGCGTATTCGTTGATTGTCAGATGGTATGTATCATCTTCCCCTCGGTCCTTTTACAGTGTTGGTGGTCGACCGTCACTTAGTGAGTTGTCGTTTTCAATCTGGTAACGCATGGAGCTGTCACCATTAATACGGATATTGTAACCCCTTAACGGGTATATTCGGAGACCTTCAATGACTGTAATGTCTCCCAACGGATATACAAAGGAGATCTGGTGAGAGCGGACCTCTTTACCCAGGGTTGGATACGCTTCTGTACTTTGGTGTTGCTTCGGGGTGTCCGAAGATAAATGGGTTGGGCCCATTAACCATTTACTCATGGGCCAGGTCATCGTGTTAGCCCATTATTCGTGGATTTCTAGGGGCGCTCCTGGTGACATATTTTGGCCGGTACAATTTGTCCCCCACTCTCTAAGTTGACGGAGTGCGGAAACTTGGAGAGTAGTTTTGAAGTCGTATATGCTGATTCGTAGTTTGATTTTGTCGTATTTGTAGCCGAGTTTGTGTCCCATGGAGACTTGTCCGTGAGGAGTGTCGCGTTTATTGAGCCAATCGAGTCCGTAAAAATTTCAAGTATTCTCGATTCTCTGAATTACCGATTGACGGGTTGTTAACCGATGCTTGAATTGACAAACACAACTGATTTTTGGGTAAGTATTGCAATTTTCATGTGTGTTAGAGAAATAATTAACAAGGTTAATACAAATTATTCCAATAATCATGCGCGTGTCCGACGAAACTTTTTGTTTGGAAAATGTAATGTGGCCGACAAAATACCTTAATCCGAACATTTTAGAAAATGTCGCAAATAAATCAATCCACGAAATTTCAAAATGAGCCAGAAAGTATTTTACTGAGGGAAACTAAAAAAAATATTAAAAATTCGATCGGAGAGGGGTTTCTCGTGGCTTCTAGCACATGGACAAGTGGCTGCAACAAGCACAATTGCTTGCCACCAACTGGCAGTGACGACCACAATGGAATGGCATTAGAAGTACGGTCTTAATTTTCTAAACGATGGATCTGGGTGGGAAAGCCCAAAGGAAGAGCACGTCTGGATCTGGGTGTTTCCCCAGATCCGGATGATGTTCCGACAAAAGGATACCCTTCGCCGGAACTGTGAAGTAAGAGGGAGGAGAGGGAAGGGGGAGAGAGAAGAGGAGGGAAGGAGAAAGAGATGGAGGAGAAGAGAGAGAAAGCGAATATAGAGAGAGAGAAAGAGAATGTAGAGAGGGAGAAAGAGAATATAGAGAGAGAAAGGAGGTGGAGGTTGGGGAGGAAGGAGAAGATTAAAAAAAATTGAGGTCACTGGAAGTCTCCGGCCGGTGTCCTTCTCCAACGACCTCTTATACGAAGAAGGTGATGTGGAAATTGTTGAGGTGAGGTGGATAGAGAGGAAAAAAAAGGAATTAAATTACAGAATTTCCATGAGGGTATAGTTGAGAGGTTTAGAAAAAGCTTGGGGGCTAAATCGAACTGCCGGACGCTTATGGGGCTAAAACGGTGAGTTGGTCACAAATTGGGGGTCAAAACGGAATTAACCCAATAAAATATTATTCTTTTATTTATGTCTAAAGAAATCTATTGTAGAAGAAATTACAAATTATGACATCAAGTTTGAAACCCTAATCCAGACATATTACATAAGAAATTGTAAGCTCTTGGAAGGATCACAAAGAAGAAATCTAAAAGTAAATCAAGAAAAAAGGAGTGGGTAAGTGGGTGATTCTGGAAAACGTCCTCAATCACTTGTTGGGTCTAGCAAAAAGAAGTGAGCGGAGGTAGAAGTTTTGTTATCATCTGAAATTCCACTTGCATCGCGAAGTGAGTTAAACCGACACCCAAGGTTAGCATTGCCTCCTAAAACGGGCCTCCGATTTAGAATGACTTTTGTGAATGGAACAGAGAACAAGTGACGCCAAAATTAAATTCAAATAAAGGTCTCATCTTAAACTTAGAAAAACATAAAGTCTAGAGAAAAATAACAAACGAAGAAAACAACTTGGAGAAGGTTGTCCATGGAGAAAATCGACCAACAAGTAAGCTATTTATAGAGGGAAGATGAAGAGCAAAGGTCTTTGTAGAGGAATAAAGGAAAAGTTCCTCGAAAACTGGAGAAGTCATCAATGTTCATAAGAAAATTGCGGCGAATCTTTGACTAAGCTTGAGACAACATTAATGTGACAAGAAATGACAAACGCTTTGCGCCAATGAAAGGAAGACGCATGTCCCACGCATGACAAAGAAGGTACCGTAATCAATTACCCAAAGATAATTCTGAAAACGCGTGATCAAAGGATCAGTCGCCTGACGTTTGAAAATCAAAAGGTTAAGAACAAAAGCGTTCTTCACAAGTTAAGGCATTAAAATTCTTACGTGCGAACAAACACTTCGACAAGCTCAGGAAAGCAGCCCCTGAAAAACAGTACTATAGGTGGGGGTCAGAACGATTGATTGTCTTAGGCGCCTTAAGTCCCGCCTGACTCAAATATAACCAGGTCTCCACGGGGATTTACGAGAAGACTAAGGGGGTCCGCGCAAGTGGGGTTGATACCTTAATCCTGAAAGATGGGGGTAGAAGCGTGCTTAATTCTTATCGACATAATCTCGAAGATTAAGGGGGTCCACGTAGGTGGCACAGTTTCGTCAAAACTACCTCCATGACGGTTTCAATGCCAGTTGGCCCGTATTGATTGTGGTGTTGGCTTCTTCACTTGGCCAAGATTGACCAAATATAGCTCAACAATTGTCCTTTTTTATTTCTTTTATGTCCTTTTCTCGTTGTTTAGGTTTTGCTCTTTGTTGTTTTATATGATAAGCGCGCTCTACATAAAAGCATAAACCATGATGGAAACAACAAAGAAAATATATTAATTAAAGAAAAAAAATTACCCCTCATAATTGATGATGTTGAAAAGAACATGGGGGGTACTCGCAAAGACACTATAACACTCAAGTCTGTTCAATTTTTGAGGTTGAAAGTCATTAATAATCAAAAGGTAAGGATCGGGATTCCTTTTCAGGGCAAACTTGTGTTGTTTATATAGGCTTGCATGACAGTGGTGAATCACCGGCTTAATGGAGGCCACATGATAGACCCGTTAATAGAATCTTTATGATCATTGTAGATATGACTGTGTATTAAGATGTGGCAATCGGATATCCAACGCTATCTGGCCTCCCGCTCAACCGATATTTCACTCAGGCAGAGCATAGATCAAGGTGTTGAACATACTTCTGCGGACCTCCCTTTACAAGGCTCAAGTTGCAGATGACTCGGACCCTCCCTTTTGTTGGCCTTTACGTCATGACAGATCTCAAGGTGCCTAGGAGACTGTCAACCCCCTATGTTGAGGATCATGTGGCAGAACTCTTTCAGGTCTATCTCTATATTGGTTTTGTCAAAATCTCGCTCATGTATATTCAGGGATCTGACACACGTTGGCAAGTCAATTAGTTGATTTTTTACTGGTCAAGGCTGACTAATATTTGGCTCAACATGAGTCCCCTCATTCTTTAGTAAAATGCGGAGATGTTAAGGAGTAGAAAAACTCAATATTTTTCCATCTGTCATGGTTAATCACAGACAAAACCCACATTTATCAATAATTCTAATTGTAAAGAGGTAAGTCATGCCATAGGTAAAGCGGATGGAATTATTCTGCTTGTCTAACTTTAATTCTCCTCAGGGGTAGGTCATTGGGGATTTTCTCTGGATGTTACAGCAGTTCCGTTGCTTCTAAGATCATCTTTGTCAAGAGACTTGAGTGTCTTTTCGCTCGGTCGAAGCATGTCCCTTTGTTGAAAGACTGGCTCCCCGATACTAACTCTGCCAAGTAATCAAATATCACTCCTATGTAGAACAGATCTTTTGATCTTTGCGTACATCTGTATTCTGACAGATCGAACCTTGTGTCAGTCAATCAAAGTTCTTCCTCGGGATAAAATTTGTACTTAAAGCATGTGCTCGAACGCTGTACTTTCCCGACGCAGAAGTTATTTCATCAAACTCGAGTTCTTGCTACGCCAATCATTAATTTCCCTGTAAAGTCTCCAAACTACTTATCCTTCATCACGACGGCTATCATTTCTCTTTTTTCGATTTCCATTATCTTCCTCGTTCTGTCCCTTTTTATATGTTGTTGTGAACTTTGATCTCTGTCCATGGGGTTTGAAAAAGATGTTTTTTCTGATTATCATGGGACCTGTACTCACAATATCTTAGTGGATTACTGAAGGAACCTATACTAACTTAGAGAATCACTGGAGGAACCTATGCTAACCTAACTTGCCTCTCCATTGACATAGTGCCTGTCGAGGACCTCGCTACAGCGTTGGTGGTAGTGGAAGAACTTACTTAGAATCCATCTTAACTTAAAGATTGTAATTTCATCTTTTCTTCGGACAAACAAGAAGGCAAATGTAACAAGAAGGTCATGGGCGAAGGTTATATCTTCATCTTCATCATTACCTCGTCGAATTCTTCTGTTACATATGAACTATTTCGATGATGGAAATGTATAATAGTAGACCGCTTCAATTGTGGTACGATTTATAATTTAATTTGTATCAGTTTAACAACTTACTATCAATGACTAATTTAATCTTACTTAATGGAGTTTAACTATCTAATTGTTTTAATATATTAATTATTTTACTATTGAATTGGTGGTCAGTCTAGAGTTCGACTTGCACGATAGCCGCGAGCCTCGTCCGCTTAATCGATCACAAGTCAAAGGAATTTGTAATTTTGACAAGACGAGACTAAGGGTGTGAATCGAGACGGGCGGGCCACCAACAGGTATTAATGGAGACGAGCGGGGCGGGTACGGGAAACATAGTTTGATGACCATTGGATTTTCGGGTTGGTCGGACGGGCAAAACATCACTCTTGGTCCGCCATTACCCGCCCGTGCCCACCAATTTGTGCAGGCACATTAAACTCGGGCGGGTTACACTCGGGTAGCCCAATTGTGCCCCTAAAAAGAGGAAGCTTTAAGCCCAGCTCTAACGCTAGCCATCAAGGCCAATACGAACAACTAAGCCCAGTTTTAGGCACTAGAACAATACTTTAGGCACTGAGCTCATGCTAGTTGTTACTTGTACGGGCAATGATTCAAGTCTTTGATAGTACTTACAAAAGCTAAATAAGTTTCTTCAATTACTAACAAATTTCTATGTGAGACTATACTCTTCATCTTCCAACTATGAGTGTTGCCACTTTTAATTTAGTCCGGCATAGAAAGTTAATTTGCTAGAGAATAGAGGGATTGGAGCACCATATAACTCTCACATGAACTTATGAAGGTCGCAAGGTGAATGACGCTAGGCCATTGTACTCGGCCAAAGAACAAAAGCTACCACTTCAATCAACATCACCATAATCTCATGAATCTCTTCAAAACTCATCTTTAGAACATCTGAACTGAATCTTAACTTCCAAAATTTTAACTTGGACGCCACTTTTCTTTACCACCAATACCAATGTGAAGCAAATGTACAATTATTTGATGTTTTTATGCAAGAAATGTTAAATTGCTGGTTACTTGTGTTTGACTCCCTATTTGAACTTAAACCATCAAATAGACTTCAATTTCACTACTTCAACACCTATTTGGGTAGATTTGTGTATGTTTTCTTTAAACAGTGACATAGTATAACTAAAGTATGATATGATTCATTGATTGAAACCTATATATTATGTGTATTTTATTTTTGTTGAGGAATACAACTAAAGAAAAGCAAAAAAATCGAAAAAAACTAAGCAAACAATCCCAATATCAAGAGAGAGAAAAGTAAGTAGGAAGTCAGGCAAGTTGTTCCATGTGCGTGAATGTTTATGATGTCTCGCCCATTTAGCTAGTTTATCAATCTGATGATTTACAGTGCAGGGAATATACGTGAAGATAACTCTTTTAAATTGCGTGACAAGCTTTTGAATCTCTTCTGTGCGAACTTTAGATTGGCAATGAATAGTCAAGTTGGGGTTGTGTAGATGTTCCACGATGCTCTTGTTATCGCTCTCGACGTGAAGGTATTTAATGTGCTGCTCTATAGCCCACTTTATAGCCCGTAATATCGCCTTGCTTTCACATTCTTCAGAGTTTCTTCCTCTAGTAGTTTCGGATAAGACTGCTATGAATTGTGCTTGGGGGTCGTGTATAATGCATCCTATTCCTGCCATCTCTGTAGTCTGAGTGTAAGAAGCATCTGTATTGATTTTATAGAAAGGATATTTTGGTGTGGACCAAGTAGTAGCTTGCGCAGAATGTTGCTTCGACTGAGCCTTATTGTAGTTCATAATACGTTATATATGGTACATGTGTCCAAACCGAACAAATCCATAGTCGAAAAGTAGGGGTGTTCATTTAGTATCCGACCAATCCGATCCTATAGTATTCCGGATTGGTTCGGATGTTAAAATGACAAAGCTGAGTGTTTTGGATCAGTTTATGGATTCGGTTGACGGATAACCGAACAAACCGAACCAAACCATTTATTGTTATTTTTTATATATTATATATATTTATATATATAAATATATATGATGGGAATGATGGACGGCTGAGATTTAATAGTTAAGTTAGTTACATGTTTGTTTATATTGTAGCTTAATGCATGTGTAACAGAAAGTAAATGGCGTGGAGAATTGTAGCTTAATTCAATAGTTAAGTTAGTTCCACGTTTTTAAGTTGAAAGTGCGAAATTTTATATATGATAAAATGTCATAGTTCGAATGGGTAACCGAACCAAACTATGATCGGATTGGTTCGGATTTAGATTTGAAAAAACCGAACCCTTCGGTTTGGACTTTGAATTGGCCCAAAAAGTCGGTTATCGAACTGATGTTCACCTCTAACGAAAAGTAATGGTTCGGGTCTATACGGGCTCGGGAAGTTAAGCCAGCCGACATATTCCCACCCCTAATTTGTGAAGTAGTCGGTGAGGTGGGGTCCGAGTATGAGACTCCATCAAAAGACACAAAACTAACAGGAGAGAGAGAGAGAGAGGGAGAAAATTGGGAGGGAGGAAACCCCTACTTTCAGTTTGATTTCTTCTCTTTGTTGTTGTTGTTGTTGTTGCAAAAGGTGAGTCTAGGTTTATCTCTCTCTCTCTCTCCTCAATAGAGGGTAGGTGAAGAAGAATTGTCCATATAATCAAGAATCATGGCTTCCCGAGCTTCAGTATTTCGAGAAGATGATTATTCGTTGCTGAAAAATCTTAAGTTTGAGTTGGATACTGAAAAAGGATCATTCTCATTGTGTGTTTGGATTTACCTCTTGAAGTCTACTTCCTCTCCTGCTACTATCATTCGCCAGGTCTCTCTCTCTCTATAATCGCCTTATAGTTGGTTGTTCATACTAATTTTCATCACTATGATCAATACCCATTCCCTAATTCAATGCTTTTGTAGAGGGTTTCATTTTGTATTCTCTGTAAGATATTATTTAGTGTCTCAATACCCAAATGTGGGGTTCATGATTTATTTTCTTGGAGATTGTTTGTTAGGATGAAGTCATGAATCTGTGTATCTGGACTAAGGAAACAATTTCTGGCCAGAAGAAGCAATACCCAATTTCTGTTTTTACTTGTGTTTTGAGGTTCATAAGTCATAGTTTTCCCTATGGATTCTTACTTAATCTTAAAATAGATGTGTTTCATCATGTTTTCTGGGTGCTATAATCGCACAATATACTGGAATGGGCGTGGTTAGTTTTCGAGTCTGAAATGAGAACGGCAAGATTCTTGAGGATTTGTTAATTAAGAAACCTCGTGAATGATAAGAAATTAAACATAATCTCTTTTACCGAATCTCCGCCCTTAGTTTATCATCAGTAAGGTTGGAAGTTAACTACACATGCAAAACTATCATATTTCAACCACAGTCTGATTTTCGGTACTCCATGTATTTCTCCGTTTTCTTTTCTTCGGGAAGAACAACTTAGTCTCTTGTACATCATTGGATGTGTTATGTGTCTATGAGGTCTCTCTGTCCCACTTGTCATCATCATGATAAATAAAACAGACAGACAGGTAATTGAGAAATGGTTTGCTGCTCATGACGTAAAGACTGATTAATGCTTGTTATTGTTATCCAGTTGCACTCAGAGATTGAAGGTGATGCTCCTTTCCTTGTGTTGAACAAGGAAAAGAAGTTGACACTGTTACCAGTGTCGTTCCTACATGAAGAGGCTCCACAATCTGGGGAGACCACATCATGGACTGAAATCCCGTGCGTATCAGCTGATATGGAGTTTCCGTTGGAAAAATGGGTCCATGTTGGATGTGAGGTCAGTTTAGTGTTTTCCCCTTGTCACTAATTACTTTTAGATACACTATTAAATCATGTTCTCCTAACTATAATGGCCTTTTTGTATGTAAGGGGTGCTACTTATCCTCACTGTTGTTGTCAATTAGACCAAGGAGGCTGTAGGAGAAACAACAGAGAATAATACATCATGATTTCTGTTTTTGCAGGAAATTTTCATATTTATATGTTACTTTTTTGCGTTTGGCTCCTTTTGGATTCCGTAATCCTGGAACCCGTTGACCTTTCGTTTTTAGTATTAAAATTTTATTTTGTTTGCAAACTGGTCTCCAAAATGCTAATGAGTGATTTTTTTCAATTAGGTATCTACATGTCTTATTCGTCTTCACGTTGACGGGGTGGCAGTTGGAGAGAAGTCCTTTTCTTCTTTCTCAAATGATGATTCTGCTATGAATATTGATAAGTTGAAAAAACTAACTTTAGCTGGAGCTGATGGTGATGAGGGGAAACTGCAGGGTTATGTTCATTATCCACGAATCCTGCTTCCGTCATCTTCTGTTAATGATCATTTTGTTGATGTGCGTGTAAATATTTCTATTATTACCTTCAAATTTTTTCTAGTTTCCTATAAATCCAATAATTACACCAGAAGACTTTTATTTGATGGCAGAACCCGCCAATACAATTATCTGTTGATAGTTCATGCTCCTCCGAGATTGAAGAAGGGGGGGACGGTGTCTGGAGCATAGTTGGTGGCAAGGTTAGTGAGATTTTTCTTGTACTTGTTTTGTTATTCTACATTCATAACGGAAATTTATCACTGTATCTATCCATCTATCTTGTAATATAGAGTTCATGTTTGCTTTCTTCATTCCACTAACTCACACTCAGTTTGTTTCAGGCATCTTGTCGGCGAAATTTTTCTTTGGATGTTGTTCTATTAGATGCCTTCGGTCATCCTGTAAAAAAGGACATGGAGGTTTTTATTTTTCTCTAAATTCTACTCCAATAGTGAAAGTATTCTAATTGTTTTCTGAATCCGATTTCGTTGACTTTATTTGCTTTGTGTTCAGATTGTTGCTTCGCTTCAGTACGCTGACAATGGAATGCCTGTGGATAAGCCAAAATCAAATGATGCGGAAGCTTCTCTTTTAGCAAGCTATGATGGAATTGAATTCGCTTCTTCTGTACGGCCTAGCAAACTACTGCAAGGAAGGGCATCATTCAAACTCAAAATATCTCAGGTGCTCATGTATACCATACTATCACCAGGAAACTAAATATCAAAATATTTTGGTCGAAATGACCGAAATATTTCCATTTACATGCCTACCGAAATTTCCACCAAAACTAAAACTTCATTCCTTGACTATAACATTTAAAAGAAAATCCGGTATATATTCCAGTATTATTTTCTAGGCTGCTGTGCCTAGGTAATAGTGCTATTTGGATTACATACGAGAGGATTTCAGTTTGACTAACAAGTAATAGACTTTTTCTCTTTTTTGTTTAATCACTTTCTGATTAGTTGCTGATGTATTTATTTTTATCGTGTTTCTGTTAGCTATCCTCTAAATGTGACAATAGGCTATTCCGTATTCGGTTTGACTCTCCAAGAACCGGAAGATTCCCTTTCCTTGAGGCATACTCTAATCCAATCCGTTGCATCTCAAGGAGCCGTAATATCCGTACTGCTGCTGCATGGAGAAAATCTACCTCTCTATCTCTTGATGGATCTCAGTCATTGGGACTGGATGCTGAGTCACCAGAAAATCAACTCAATGGTGGAGACGGTAACTTTCTGATCAAGGGCATCCAAGAATTAAAAACTAGTCAAAATCCAGTGTTGGTAATGGCTGGTGAAGATTTAAATGGGAGAAACCAGGCTGATCCTAATTCCGATCATCATTGTCATCATCCTTATGCTGGAATCAACTATTCCATAAGCAATAATCAGGTACTCTCTCTCTCCCCCTCTTCACCATCTTTTCTGCTGACTATAAGAAAAGCTAAAAGATCTAACAGTTCAAAAGAACTTAAGAACTAAACAGGGTCGACCCTGAGGCAAAGCGGTCAATGTCTGGCTTCGGGCCTCAGGGCCAAGGAGCCACATCGGAAAAAAAAACTACTCGAGAGGCCAGCCACGTTCAAACTTATATAATATTAATGTGTTTATACCTCAAACAAGCTAGTGATGTGGCTCCATGATGGAGGCTCTTTTCCATGCGTTGGAGGTCTCGTGTTCAAACCTTGAAAGTTGAAAGCAAATTTTTTCCTTTAATCTATTGCAAAATAATTTATAATTTAAATGGTGTATTAAGTTTGTAGGATTCAATCACTTGACCTCATACTAAATGGTCTTGAGAGATTACAAAATGAGCTACAATTAATATCTTGAATAAAGTACACACTTTATAAAACTTAATTATGTCTTGCACTGTGTGTAGTATCTTGAAGGCGGTTGGCCAGCATCCGTAGTCTTCAATTACTAGGTTGGTTCAACAGGATTATGACATCTTTTTGCATTTCCATTGGTATAACATTAACTAAACATTATTTTAGATTATAGCATTTATAAAAAATACGGGTGACCAACTGACCACTTCGTTTTAAGTAGACACTAAATACCCTTGAAATATAAAAGATAAGTATTAGAAACTAAATTGAAAAACATTCATCATTATACTTGGTACTCTGATTCTCGTCAAAACCTCATAGTAATCAAGTAGACTTCTCCTTTTTTTTTTCTTTTTGTAACTCTTCCGGCATATTTGTTGTTTATTCATAATCGGTTGTTTGTCTTTCGTTTATTTAACTCAAACAACTATATATATACATCTCATTTTTCTTTTGCTATCTTCAATTTGTGAAATAAATATTAATGAGTTCATTTTATAATCTTTATGATCAAGCTAGAACCATTTATATATTTTGAAAAACGAATGAAAAGGATCTGAAATAAATTGTGTAGTAGTTCATAGACAACGTGTGTTTACTTAGTTAAGACTCTTAAGTAAGGCCACAAAATTTTAGCTCGCTTCTGCCACTGGAAATTCAGGGCTGGCCTTGGATAAACAGTTGATGAGTCATACTTAGGAAAAGGATACGAAAAGAACGTAATGTGCTAACTGAAAGTTCTGTTGATGAATCTTGTGAACCAAGGTTACCTGGAACGCGGTACGTTCAGGTACGTGGTACGTTGGGTTGAGAGTATTCGGTACGTTGAGGTATACTTTTTTCGGTACGTAACTCGCTAGGGTACGATATTTCGGTACGCTATGCCGGACACTCAATAATTCAACTATATATATATATATATATATATATATATATATATATATATATTTACATGTATATATGAAAGTAAACTTCACTAATTTGATTAAGTTATAAATATTTTAAAGTTGGTCACATCATATGCCTTGGCGAAATTAGGTTATGCTATAATATAATAAAAAAAAATTATTTAGATAAGAAGTCAAGTTTTAGATTAAAATTGATTGGGAAGTTTCCCAATGTATAAAGTTCCTTTTTTCTTTTTCATTAATTTGGGAAACTTCCCAATACTTTCACAACTTCCAAGATTTGTTGCCTAAAGACCTTTTGATCTGTGCACATTACCAAGTAATAGATTAGTAAAGATCTAATGGTTGCAAGGGAATTCGAATTTCATAAGACTTCTAATCTGACTATCACAATATAATCTTACATATCTTTTAATCTGATGGTGAGAAAAAACACCTTTATTTATAAACCCTAAACCCTTTTGGTCAGAAACCCTAATATTAGAGCAGCCCTTCTTCCTCCCCCAAGTCCACTTTCTCTCTCTATTCCTCAATGGAATCTGAAAGTCACAAACTAACAGAGACAATCTAACAACGACAACCCAAATCACTGTCATCTTCCTCTCTCTATTTGACTTTGGGATGATGTGAAGATCTCAAAAGATAATAAAGGTTTTTATGTTCTTTTTCTTTAAAAACTAGCATTTTTTTCATTTTTCCATCGTCTTCTTCAAAGTTAGGGTTCGCTCTTACCAACGATCTGGTATGCGAACGCACCCTAAAAGGGTACGCGCGACCAAGATCGCAGTACGTCACTGGTATGAGCGAATCTGGTAACCTTGGGTCTGACCTAGTGAAAGACAATTCTGACAGGTGTAATGGAAAGATCAACTCACTGTCCTAATAACCGTTTAACCCCTCATATGGGGGTTTAGGAGACCTCCTTAGTAAAACAATTCACCTAATTAAAAAAATTAAAACCCGACTACTGAAGTGGGGTGATAACTATCAGATGGTTCACAGCAAGGTTACCAGAGTCTCTCATACCAGTGACTTACCGCGATCTGGTTCGCTCGTATCCTTTTAGGGTGCGTTCGCATACCAGATCGCTGGTAAGAGCGAATCCTAACTTTGAAGAAGACGATGGAAAAAATAAAAAAAAAATGTTAGTTTTTAAAGAAAAAGAACAGAAAAACCTGTATTATCTTTTGAGATCTTCACATCATCCCAAAGTCGAATAGAGAGAGAGAGGAAGTTGACAGTAATTAGGGTTGTCAACTTGTCATTGTTAGATTGTCTCTGTTAGTTTTTGATTTTCAGACTCCATTGATGAATAAAGAGAGAAAGTGGACTTGAGGGAGGAAGAGGGGTTGTTCTGATATTAGGGTTTCTGACCAAAGGGTTTAGGGCTTATAAATAAAGGTGTTTTTTCTCACCGTCAGATTAAAAGATATGTAAGATTATATTGTGACCGTCAGATTAGAAGTCTTATGAAATTCGAATTCCCTTACAACCGTTAGATCTTTACTAATCTATTACTTGGTAATGTGCACAGATCAAAAGGTCTTTAGGCAACAAATCTTGGAAGTTGTGTAAGTATTGGGAAGTTTCTCAAATTAAAGAAAAAGCAACTTTATACATTGGGAAACTTCCCAATCAATTATATTCTTAAACTTGACTTCTTATCTAAATAAAAAACTTATTTTTTTATTATATTATAGCATAACCGAATTTTGCCCAGACATATGATGCAAACTTTAAAATATTTATAAATTAATCAAATTAGTGAAGTTTACTTTCATATATACATGTAAGATTATATTGTGTCCGACGTAGCGTACCCTAGCGAATTACGTACCGAAAAAGTATACCTCAACGTACCGAATACTCTCAACCCAACGTACCGCATTCCAGGTAACCTGGGTCAACAGAATCCCACTCTATGTTGTTCAGGGTGTTTCCTAGGTCAACCTAACAAGGACTAGGCATCTTCTCTTTAACTTTTGCTATTCTTTTTGTTGTACTTAACACTTCATTTTTATTTGAAGTTCAAAAAACAGGGTGTGGATGCGCTTGGGGTGACCGAAGAGGTGAGACTTAAAATTACTGAAGGAAAATACAACATTTTGGCTGACTCGGAAAGCATGCAAGCAAGAAAATCAGCTTCTGTAGTAACAAGAAGTACAGTTCCAATCTCAGATGCAATAATTTTTAAGTACTGTCTTGGAGGTACTAATGAAAGAGGTCTACTGCTAAAGGAGCTTGCAACGTCTGCTACTGATCACACGATGACAAATTTTGCTCAACAGATTTCAACATATACAGGGTGTTCTCACCATCGGTAAGTTTCAAAAGCTCTCCGATGGGATCTCTTATACATATAATAATGTATTCACACGCATACATGATTGGCCGAGTTTTCATCAGAGTGACTCCCTGTCACGCGAGCCAACTGCTTAGACTATGTGTACCTTACTGTTACTCTGCCATCAGATATCCAATATTAATTGCAAAGAGACTGGTTCAGGAGGGGATTGATGCATGGAACTTTATCTCTAAAGGCAACCTTCATATTCTTTGGGAAAATGCAGTTTTCGAGATTGAACAGCAATTCATGAAGATCTCACGTTGCACTACTAGGTGTTTAACGGGACAGGTTAGTTTATGATTAATCACTAAAAACATTATTTTTCTGATCTCTCCTCTCTACTAAGATCTGATTCAGAGTTTATTTACTTGCTTAGAAACCATGATTTGGTCAAAAATAGTCAATGAAATAGGAATTGTGCGTGTTTGTTTTTACTAATGCACCCACTGTTGTATACAAATTTTGAGAAGCAACAACCCACAATTAATCATCTTACTCTCCCGTATTGCTAGGGTGACTCTTTCTTCGGACCTCACCCTTTGTTTTTTTTCTACGTTGCACCAAAAGGGGAATTCATGACCATCTTACTCTTCCATAGTAAACCTTTGATGTGGACATTCAATTATTTAATTGACTAAAATACTATGTATAATCTATATGTAGCCATATTCTGTAATCCTATATATTAAAACAGCTCAGTCGGTTATGTGAGGTATAAGTCTGGCCGTTCATTTTTATTTGGATTTTAATAAAGATCACATCCGACGGCTGGTATAAAATCCTATTGGTGCAAATTAAATCAAAATAGAAGGGTATTAGGGTAAAATTTTCAAAATCGGTTAGGATATCCCTACAATAACTACAACTTGTGATATCCATTCTCTATTTCTTATCCTTTTTTGTTTTCTTTCCAAAATAGACATGATCTTTATTATTATTTTTTCCAACTCTAGAGGGTTCTTCTTAGGAATGTCATTTCTGGCGTTAGTCAAGAGGGATCTGTCGCGTCCGTAGGACGCGGCGGAAACCTAGTAAGAAATGAAATGTAATAATGTCTCAACTGTTTCCTTGGATTCAAAAAAAAAAAAAAATATTATCCATGTAACATTGTGATTTTATCACTTATGAATGGAAATTGTTTCCCTTGGATTCAAAAAAAAATAAATAATGTCTTAACTGTTAAGTAATGCTGGTGTCTCCGCCTGTGTAGCCGCCTTGCCCTACCCTTAGACTCCTTTGCTCTTCCCAGCTTTTCGCCTCAAACATCTCTGCTTCTTCCTATAACGAAAGCAAAATCAACTAATTTTGACCCCAGTATCCTTGAAAAGCCAAAGTCAGGGAGGACATACTTAGATTTAATTTTACCCAGAAAGAAGGTCACCTCTATCTCTTTTGAACATTTCAGGATCTTGAGCTTCTACGAAAAATTGCTGGATGTCGAGATGTTATGACCCGAGAAAACTTCAACAAGATGTGGTATTGGTTATATCCTGTGGCTTTTACACTATCTAGAGAAAGTATAAATGCGGCATGGGCATGTATGTCGCCAAAATGGATAGAAGGGTTGATTACTAAACAAGAAGCAGAAGCTTCGCTAAGATTCCAAGAGCCCGGGACATACATACTGCGGTTTCCTACTTCACGGAGTTGGCCTCACCCTGACGCTGGTAGCTTACTAGTTTCTTATAGCGATGCCGATCGTGATCTTCACCATAGATTGCTTTCTCTCGATAATAGGTACAATTTTCAGTCTCATTTCTCAAAATGATCAAGACGAATATGTGTATCACTTCTCCAGTTAGACCCTTAAAGAAGGAACGTTATAAAGGACATAACAGCCTATTTTCAGTGAAGAGTAGTTGTTTTCCCCACAGAAAACTGTCCCCTAGTACTGTTAACTGAAGTTTGTTAAATTCTAAATGAATTTTCTTTCTCTTTTGTTGGTACAGGGAAATGAATCAGATGCCGCTGCAAGTATTATTACGGGAAGAACCACAACTTCAAGTATTAGGATGGTAAATGAACCTCACATTTTCATTTTTCCTCGTTCTTAGAAAAATTAAAGATTCTGAAAAATTCATCCGTGAAGATAATCACGACGACTCATGTATCACTACTCTTCTATTTCAATGCAGGGTTAGAAGAGAAATCACTACTTTTCCTTGAGAAATTGCCCAAACAAAGAAACCTCCGTCATTGGAAAGAACGGTCGATCTTCCCATGTTTTGTATTTTTGTGGTGGTTTTCATGGATGAAGGAGCGAGTTCTTTTGAGGGTAGAACTTCAAAATGGGGGAAGTTAAACTAGCTATTAATGTAAAGAGAAATAGAAAAAGAAATCATATTTCCTGCTAAAATGATTTCTTCAATAGTGAAATTTCAGTATCAATTGGAAAAGATTGTGGATGATATCCTACTTTGTAGATCATTTTCACATATCTAAAGTAGGGTGTTACTAACAGGCACAGACAACAACCCTATTGATGGCAAGAAGGGAGTCATTGTTGTCTTTCACCCATCCGGCATCGAGGATACATCTCTGGTGGCTGCCTGAAAGTAAACTACTCTAGAATGGTAGACATGACCTTGAATGCTTTACAATCTCTATTAAATGCAGTTATGTTTGGGACACAGATCTGGAGTATCAACATTTACATACATCTTAATACTTTGTGTTAAAATGGCATCAGCGTATTAAGTTTTAGTCTTGGACTCCTTGGGGAAGTTTGTGTAACTATATATATATTCAAACAAACTATGTGCAAATATGTGAAACATTCTGACATACACATACTCGTGCAAGCATTAGGTAAACCAGTTAGAAAAAAAAAAAAAAGGAGGTTGATATAGGCACAAAAGGTTTCATTTGGTAATAGAGCACTTTTGTAGGAAAAAAAAGGTCAGCGCTTTTTTTTTTTTTTTTTTTTTTTTGAAAGTCGACTACGATCAACGTATGTCGTTACATCTGGCATTGATACATCAAAGATGTGATACGCTCAATAACTGCCCACTCAAACTGAAACAAGACCAGACCTATAGCCCAACAAGATAATGGCCTAAAACCCAACTACATTATTTACACCCTAATAATCCCAAATTAAATACCAAAGATTTCACCTTCTCTGAGATTCGAACCTGAGACCTCCAAGGATTTCTGGAGTTTATGTCAACACCTTAGAACCACTTGGGCTGCCAACCTTTGACAAAAAGGTCAGCGCTTTGGGAAAGCAAAATAGTTCTGCGGTGTGAAATTTTAAAGGGAATATGTAAAATTTTGAATTTTTTTTTTCGGAGAAACACAGTTTATGGGGAATACATTTTACCAAGTCCAACTACTATTTACCTTTTTGGGATAGGTCCTTCTCTCACAATTTAACTTAAGTCCCACTTTTCCCTCTTGTTCTTACCTTCTTCTTTAGCAGTAAAAATCTAGAGAGAGAGAGAGAAAAACAGTAAAAATTTAGAGAGAGAGAGAGAGAGAGAGAGAGAGGGAGAGAATCTTCTTCATCAAGCATCAACAATCTTTTTCATCAAGCATCAACAATCTTTTTTAGCAAAAACAATCTTCTTCAAATATGGTTCGTTCAAAGGCTTTTTCATCAAACATTAATCTTGAAGAGAGGTACCCATTCTTCTCATTAAACCTAGGGTTTTGATTTTTGTAACATTGGGTGTTTAGATCTACTAGTTATTTAGGGTATATTGGATGATTCTTTTGTGTTTTTATTTGGGTAGGTTTGAAAACTGAGTTTGGAAGTTTAGGATTTTGTTTGGGGTTTGAAACGATTATGGGTGTTCGAAGTTTCTGAGAACCACGAACAGTTCGTGTAGAAGAGAAGCACGAAACCACGAACAACGTCGTGGTTCTCAGAAACACTTCCCTTTTCGTGGTTCTGAGAACCACGAACAACATCGTGTTTTTGAGAACCACAAAATTTTTGTGGTTCTACAAGCCACGAAAAGCCCCTTTAGACAATCCCCTTTTGTATAACCCACGTTCTATTTCGCATTGATGTTTTTCTTGAAATATATTGATAATTAGGCGCAAAAAATAGATAGTGGATCAATCTGCTCAAGTGTCCCCTCCACGTGATGTGGTTCATCGCGGTAGGCCTACCGCGTCTGCACGTGAGAGACGTCAGGGGGCACGCACGAAACAAATGGTTGGGAGAAGTAGGAGAACGCAGCAGCCTAACTTGTCGGACGACTAGTCTCGTGATGAAATCCTGAACGTAAAGCAGGCCGAAAAATCACGGGACGTCTCAAACGAGGAGTCCAGCGAGGAGTCAGGAGAAGGAGGCGAAGAAGGCGGGGAAGAAGGAGACGAAGAAGGAGGCGAAGAAGGCGGCGAAGAAGGAGACGAGGAAGGAGGCGAAGAAGGAGGCGAAGAAGCGAGGGGAGGCGATTCGTTGGAAGAAGAGATTCTTGTTGAAGAATCGTATCTGACTGACGAGGTTGGATTCCCTGTGGACCAATCGTTATTTAAGTTCTAAAGGTGGCATATTGTCAATCATATATCATATATGGCATGACAAGGTATGTGTTTACATTTGAATGGTCAATTATTTTAATCTTTTCTCTTATGTATTTTCTTTTTTTTACTTAATTGCGCGTTGGTTTCTAGTTTCTGGAAAGAGTTTTGACTGTGAAGCCCACGGCTGGGTGGATTGATAAGTGGGAGCTCCACAAAGAGTGCATCTTCGTAAAAGAAACGGTTCAAAATTCCCGATTTTAATCGATAATTGATTATATGTATCGAAGGTCAGACGAGACACTTATTAGTGCTTTCTTGGAGAGGTTTTATCCAGAGACTAACACCTTCCATTTACCGTTTGGGGAGATGATGATCACACTTAACGATGTGAAACACATCGTTGGTCTCCCTGTTGATAGAAATGCGGTAAATGGTGTAACATTCAATACAACGAACGTGGAAGAAATGTTAACTTTGATGAATAGAACTCTGGAACTTGACCGTAAGGAGTCGATGCAAGCTTTAAAGGACGGGCATTTGAAAAAAGTGAAATTAGATTTTCTGAAGGAAAAATTTGGAAAGTCGAAGAATAATCATTCGAGGTAGAAGGAGTATGCGGCGAGGGCGTATTTACTTTACGTTGTCAGATATTTGCCCCGACAAGAGTCAGAACAGGGTGAATGTTCAATACCTTCAGTGTTTTGAAGAGTTCGACAAGGTCCATACATACTCATGGGACTCCGCCCGCCTTGCTACCCTGTTGCATCAAATGTCAACTACGACCAGGTTTGAAGTGAAATAGATGGGTGGATGCTTTACCCTTCTTATGGTACGTGCGAGTTTCGTACTCAATCATTTTATTAATTATTTTTATAATTAGTTTACTGAGTATCTGAAGCATTTTCTTATGTTCAGATTTACGAGTATTTTCCTAGTCTTAATAAATGAGATGTTAAACTAGAATTTCAAGAAGGGTTGGCATTGGCTGGGGAAGGGTTGGCATTAGCTGGGATGTTAAACCGGAATATCTGAAGCATTTTCTTAGGTTTGGGTTTATCTAATTTCTCTGTTAACGCTTTTTGTTTTTGTATAATCTCAAAGCTAGATGGATTCCTTTTAGTCGACCTATCATTCTAACTTTGCTTTTTTGAAGGTCGACCTTTTCAACAATCGATTCTTGAGGTTCTCTCATGTTTGTTTTTTTAGGAGCACCGATTAACCTTAGGTCAATTCTCATTTGCTCTCTCTCTGGTTGTGAGGCTTTTAACCACATTTCTCTGACGATCATATGTTCAGGTAGGTCATCATAGTTCGCTTGCTCGACCTCAATGAAGACGTCATATGACAATTTCCCCAATATCTATCGATCGCATCAAGTGATATAGGAACATTACTGGCAAGTTGCTCCATCAACTGATGTTTACAGGGTAAACCATGCGTACGCCTAAGTATACAAAGGCAAACATTCTCACTCCCATAATCAACCCGACTCATCTCTTTCAATATCATTTCTATCGCGCTTTGTGCAACCACGCTCCTTAATTTGTCGAAAAGCTTAATTTGATTGGCATGAATCACCTTTCTCAAATTATTCTCAAAGAGTTTGTGAGGCCAATAAACTGAACATCTAAGCACTTATGAGCAGCTTCCCAACATGAAACAAAATTTCCTCTCGAATTATTCAAGAAACACTTGAGCCTCCCGTGTTCTCCCTCAGCTCTACTTGTTGATGTGGTGCCGTAATGCCGTATCTGGTTTGTCCAAAACTTAACAAATCTCTCTTTTTAGAGTAACAACCATGTATCTTGACAATAACTTACTAACTCTAGGAAGACTTTTCTCCATTTTTCTACGAGCTTATTAACCCGGTCTTGTATAGTTTCTCGGTATCTGCCCAGTGACAAGCTGTCATTCATTGAAAAACTCATCAACCATTTTATCTTTATCAAGTTTCTTCTCACTTGAATCCATCTTCTTATCCTTATCTACAATCTCTAAGTATTTTTCAGCCCTAGCCCGGACATTCTTGTTTATATGCCACATACAAAGTATATGTTTCGCATCTGAAAATATGATCTCAATTGCATTTATCAACGTGAGTTTCCAGTCAGTTATGAATATAGTAGGAGAGTCACCAACACTATATAACTGTCGCAAACATTCCACAACCCAAGTATAATGTTCCGTCTTTCGTTGCCATAAATGCGTTTGCCACTATGAAGGTCTTCCCAGTCGAAGTGGCTGAAACTACCTGGAGCAAAGGGTGTTTGAACTTCTTGGTTTTATAAGTGCAATCAAT
Source organism: Eschscholzia californica subsp. californica (assembly GCA_002897215.1). Classification (NCBI taxonomy): domain Eukaryota; kingdom Viridiplantae; phylum Streptophyta; class Magnoliopsida; order Ranunculales; family Papaveraceae; genus Eschscholzia; species Eschscholzia californica. Next base: position 914,433 of record BEHA01000962.1, on the reverse strand, counting down.
GACGACAAACTGAGGGAAACACAATGCAAGTTGAACACTCCTGGGATGTGCAAAAAACAAGTCCTTTACCTCTTTGGAATTTTCATATCATTTATACTTGACTACATAGTGGTAATCCATGCACACCTTCATAAACTGTTGCATTACTGACCTACCTGTACACAGTCCTCATTGTAGAAAAGTTATCTTTCTTCGTTGTGCATTTTACCTGGTGCACCTTTGCCAAATCGTCCAGCTTATAGATGCAATCCAGACGAGGCTAATGAGTTGCAAAAACAAGTGCAAGAGCTGATTGATCGAGGGTATGTCAGAGAGAGCATGAGTCCATGTTCTGTACTAGCTCTGCTTGTACCAAAGAAAGATGGTTCGATAAGGATGTGTGTAGACAGCCGAGCTATTAACAAGATAACCGTCAAGTATCGTTATCCTATACCCAGGTTGGATGATATGTTAAATGAGCTGAATGGATCAAAGCTATTTTCGAAGATTGATCTAAGGAGTGGATATCACCAGATCAGAATGAAGGAAGGTGATGAGTGGAAGACTGCATTCAAGACAAAGAATGGACTGTTTGAATGGCTAGTCATGCCATTTGGATTATCCAATGCACCCAGCGCTTTCATGAGACTTATGAATCAGGTTCTGCGTGATTTAATTGGAAAATTTGTGGTGATTTATTTTGATGATATTCTTGTCTACAGCAACACTGAAGAAGAGCATGCTATACACCTCAGGGAAGTTTTCAAGGTGTTGAAAAGAAACAAGCTATATGCTAAGCCAGAGAAGTGTGAGTTCTTTACTTCTAATATTGTGTTTCTTGGTTATATTGTTTCAGATAAGGGCATTTCAGTAGATGAAAGTAAAGTTGAAGCTATAAGGAGTTGGCCAGTTCTGGCAACCCAATCTGATGTAAGAAGCTTTCATGGACTTGCATCATTTTATAGACGCTTTGTGAAAAATTTCAGCACTGTCGTGGCGCCAATAACTGAATGCTCGAAGAAGGACAAGTTCGAGTGGAGCAGTGCTGCCCAAAAGGCATTTGAACTGGTGAAACAGAAGCTATGCGAACACCTATCTTAGCACTTCTCGACTTTAATCAAGTGTTTGAAGTTGAGTGTGATGCTAGTGGAGTTGGTATAGGAGTTGTTCTTATCCAAGGACAACGTCCCATAGCTTATTTCAGTGAGAAACTTACAGGGGCACAAAAGAACTACTCAACTTATGATAAAGAGTTTTATGCTATTGTAAGAGCTTTGACTCATTAGGAGCATTATTTGAGGCCAGGTCAGTTCGTTTTACATTCTGATCATGAGGCACTGAAGTTCATAAACAACCAGCACAGGTTGAATAACCGACATGCTAAATGGGTAAAATTTCTGCAATCCTTCTCATTTGTCTCAAAGTACAAGGCTAGAAAAACGAATATTGTTGCTGATGCACTCTCAAGAAGGTATGTTTTAATCTCTATTCTGGATTCTCGGATTATGGGATTTGATTTGTTGAAGACTCTATATAATGAAGACTTAGACTTTGTTGAATTCTATAATGAGTGCAAAAAGGGAGTTACAAATCAGTACCATTTGCAAGATGAACTTCTTTTTAAAGGAAACCATCTCTGCGTGCTAAGGAGTTCTGTTCGGGAGTTGCTGATTCATGAAGCATATGGCGGAGGTCTTTCTAGTCATTTTGGGATTAACAAAACATTGGACATGCTTCAGGAGCATTTCTTTTGGCCCAAGATGGTAAGAGATGTCCATTCGATCATAAAAAGATGTGCAACGTGTCAAAAGATGAAGAGTCATTTCCAACCAGATTTGTACACCCCTTTACCTAGTCCGGTACAACCATGGGATGATGTGAGCATGGACTTTATTGTGGGACTACCCAGAACTCAGAGGGGAAAAGATTCTATCATGGTGGTAGTTGATAGATTCAGTAAAATGGCACATTTTATTCCTTGTCACAAGACTGATGATGCTAGTATGGTTGCTGACTTGTATTTTAAGGAGGTTGTACGCCTTCTTGGTATTCCTAAAATCATTGTTTCTGAACGTGATTCAAAGTTTCTGAGCTATTTCTGGAAGAATTTGTGGAGATTACTTGGTACTAAGCTCCTTTTTAGTACTTCTTGTCATCCACAAACTGATGCTCAAACAGAGGTGACAAATAGAACCTTAACTACTCTTTTGAGAGGCTTGATAAAGAAGAACTTGAAGAAATGGGATCTGAAGCTAGCTCAGGCTGAGTTTGCTTATAATAGGTCAACAAGCTACACTACAAAACGTTCACCTTTTGAGATTGTGTATGGTCTTAATCCACTTACTCCTATTGATCTGATTTCAATACCTTTGGGGTTTAAGGCAGACTTTGAAGCAAAAGAAAGGGTTGAAGGGAATTATACCCTTATACTAGTGTTTATAGCGGATAACGACATCTAATGTCTAACACCAGTATCCCCAAGATCATCATGCAAAACTAGTAATTAACCAATAAGAAGATAGTAGATTACCTTAATCGCTATTTCCCTCGAACTAGTTGCATAGATTAAAGAAGACCAAGAGCTTCAAACGTAGCTCCTCTACTTGGGACACCGAATAGTGTATTTAATCTCCCTCCTTGAAAGCTCGCTAGCACTCCAATGGTGGTTTGATAATAAGAAGACCTTCTTC